>JAOTQR010077455.1:0-12150 GCA_025774065.1 Solanum ossicruentum | reverse complement strand
GGTGTCAAATATCATATCTCATTTCTCTGCCGCCGAAAAGAATGGAAGACTGGCGCTCCAGGGTGAGAAGCAATTTCGTTCTTCTATAAGCAAAATGGAAAGATTCGCTTTCCGACTCCTTCTTCTGCACAATCCTTATCTAAAAGAAGCTTCGCAAACCCTTCATACGACGGGGCCCCTCCCTCTATGGAACCAGGTCGAATCCTCAACTAAAGGGGTCTTGGTCTAAATTTCATGGATGAGGTTGTCTTTCGTCGCACTCACGCTCATTAGTCTGGTTAGCTCTTCCTCATAGGCTGAAAAAGGATGTTGAAGGAAATGACTATCTGCCAGCGGCTGCACAAAGTAACTCCTTTTGAACCTAATAGGTCCTTTATATTATTATATTATAGAGAGTTGGAGGGAACTATTGCAGATAGGATGGCTCTCCCTCGGTCTCGCCGGTCCGACCTTTTCAGTCGCCCTCTCCTTTAGAGTCGAGTCACTTCGTACCTTTCTAGCCGTCTATTTCAATCGTGCCAGTTGGAGGGGCCGTAGAAGGAAAGGCCATGGGATGGCCCGCTACAGTTGATTTCATCAAGTTTGTGCAGCCTTTAGGCTTAGGGTCCTGGCTCCAGTCAAAGAGAGGGACGGATGCATAGAACTACCCGTCAGAGTCGAACTAACTAAAGTAGTTATTTCCACATTCCTACACCAGTAAGGGATAGCTTTGGTAACACAGTTCGATTTCCGCACACTCATTAGAGCTGCTTCGGCCTACATCTGCGGTGCCTTGCCAGAGCTAGCTACTTCCCTGTTCTATCCTACCCCCTATCCCCAACCTCTACATTCAATAAGGCTACTAGAAAATCCAAACTTGTAATCCTCGGCTTGAGGAGCTAATAATTATCCTTCATTGGAAAATGCGAGATGAGCGCTCCCACTGATTGGAGTCTTCCCGCCAAGACTTATAGACAAGTAGGCCAAGAAAATGAAGTCAGAACTTTCAGGCCTTTTATTGTATACATCTATAGGCAAACTCGCCAAACAGATCAATGACTCCATCTCCAAGGCGAAGGGACTTGTGAAGCTGCTACACTCATCAAAGTTTTGGAAAGTCACCTTAAAACCCATGTGGTAGCATTACTGGTGCAAGGTAGTTTACTTGTTTACTTGTTAGAGTCAGGCTTTTTCTCCTCGTTGGTTGCGGGCCTTAGTTGGATCAGTGGGTGGAATTGAAATCCAAATAGGATCTACTCTGAATCAGGTGGCCTTGGGAGCTCTTTAGTTAGGTAACACAAGGAAAAAGTCTTATTTGTAGGTTCAATTACTGCAGGGGCTAATCAAATTCAGTCTTTATCGTAAGGGATGTAACTTTTTGAATCTTTTCTCATGGCCCTAACTTGCTTTTGAAAAGCCAGCACCCAAAGGTGCTCTATTGAGCCGGTCACCGTCCGGTAGAGTAGGAGTGAACAAAGGAAGTCATGGACTGATCACTTAGAGCATTCAATTGCATGAGTAAGGTCGATCTCAATTTCTTAAGACCATGTAATCGTTCACTATGAGGAAGTAGGCACCAGACCTGCAATAGGCATCTTTCATTCATCTCGATTTAGCTGTACGGATCTCTCTCTTCTCTTCTTCAATACGGAATTCCCAGCAAATTCATGACTCCTCGATAAAAGCATTTTCTTTGTATTGGTTCCAATTCAAATATATCCGCTATAGTTTCATTTCGTGATTATTGAGTTCGCGGAACACAAACAGAACCTTAAAGTTTAGATAGTGAGAGACCACAATTAGATTCATTTTTTCTGCTCTCAATAGAAGGCTTTCGCACCTCAACATCTAGCTTGCTTGAAGTTTAGATTGTTTTGCCGGTCTCAATAAAAAGAATTCAAAACCAACCAGGCGGATTTGGATGGAAATCCTTAATCTATAGGAGCGAAAGCGCACTCACCTCTTTTCAATCCGTAGTGGGGGACGGTTTCCAAACAAAGACAGGCCAATGAACCTGTACGAATACAACTACATTGATACATTGATCTTAGTAAAAGGTGCTTTAGATGCACGCGGTTCCAAGTTAATGCCAGATTATGTGCGAGTGGGACGCATTTGATTTTGCAGGGGTATTGGCATTGGAAGCACATCATATTCTGGCAGGGTAACCTTTCATCCACTGGCTGGCTGAGAGATTATTTATGGTTAAACTGCTTACCCCTCCATTCTATTGGTAGTTCCAATGAACTTGCCATGAGCTGCTTTAATGCGTTCCCATCGTTTTGACTGAGTAGTCATTAAGAGAGCACGAACACAATAACCTGCACCTCCTAAGCGTTGAAGTAAGCAACCATACCTCGTACCTATTCCCTTGTAGCTCGAGTGAAAGGAACTGAAGACGTGTAGGCTATATGATGAATCGCTTCCATACCTAGTCAAGAAAATATTTGTTTATCAACGATACGTATTACTTGACTATACCTATCTTTTCCTTACACTCATTCCACTTCTTTTTCCTTATGGTGGAAGACGTACCTGAGACATCCTTGTCACCACTGTCTTACTTTTCCTTTTCAATCTTTCTTCACGTCATCCAGGTCCAGCTCCAGATTCATTGCAACTAAGAAGACCGAAGCCAAAGAAGCAGCAGGAGAAAGGGAATTCAAATAGAACTTATTCTAGTAAGTTGCTCACGAGCCAGTTAAGATAGAATCTTTTAGATGAATAGGAGTCAGTTTTCAAGGCAGAATAAGTAGCTAAGTCAGGACGGATGATCCAATAGAACGATAAATCCCCCTTCCAGGACTTTTTTGTGTGTTTGGTCCCCATGCCTTGCTTTGGCTGGTGCCAAATCAGGTGACTTTGAAGGTGAAGCTTGCCCAGTAGGCAGTTAGATTTAACCATGCTCGTAGTACTATGATAGCCTTAGAGGATTCATTTCTATTTCATGTTATCGTGGAATTAAGTGCTCGACGTAAACTATTATACTTAACCCAACCAACCCTGTCCGGGTAAGATATTCCACTACACCCCCTTTCCGACGCCCCAAAAATTGATTCTTTAAAGCCAGTGCGAAGGTATAAGAAATTCAAGTGCTTAACTCCATTCTCACAACTCCTCCCCTCCGTTTGTGATTCCCACCTGGGAATAACTTCACTCCACCAAAGGCCGAGAAAGCATTAGTTCCCTTTCATACTTGCATTAATGACTTTGATTGCAGGTGTGCTAAGTGAAGCAAAGCAACCAAGGGAAAACATACATAGTAGCTTTTGAAACTTGCTGACCTTTCTCCTTCTTAAACTATTCAACGGAACGCAGCTCACCCCGAACTACATGAAATTAGGCCACATTAAGTGGAACACTTTAATAGTGAAATGAATAAGTTACATAGTGGAATTGCTTTCAACAAAGACAATATAGATTTCGTTGCCCAGCTTTCTCATCCAATTCTTCTACTTGAGTAAGTACTACCGTTTAGCCTTTTCCCCTCTTTTTTGCTTGTTAAAACATTCGTTCTGCACCTTTCAGTCTCGCTACTTCGCCCCTCTTTTTTGCTTGCTATGTGATTAGCCTCTTTGGCCTGCTTTCTTACCTAAAAAGACCATCCAGGGCAAAGGGGAAAGCAAGGACGAATTCCAAGGAGGATGGTCATCAAAGCTATGCCCTGTTGTCAATTCTAATATCACATTTCTCACCCTAGTTGAATTCCAAAGTTACATAGCAGAATTCATTACGTACGCAATTACTTGCTTTCGACGTCGCATAGTAGTTTGAATTAGGCCTGGTGAAGTGTCATACTTGAACTAAACAAGCAATTACCCCTCGTTAAGTGTCATACTTTAATTAATAGCTTGAAAGTCGTTAAGTCGAATAGTTGCATAGGAAGTTTCCCTGGTGAAAGCTGCTACGCCCTTGCTTCGCTCCTTCAGGCCCTGTTGTCAATTGCTTTAAACAAGTATTCAACTGAACGCCACTTTCCTTAGAGTTACGGGGCAAGCCAAAACCTAGTCCTAAGAAACAACTATTTTGAATAGATGCAGGGTGACTGATAAGGAAGCTCAAACGAATGTGAGAGGAGCGAGGAGAAACTCTAGATAATATGATAGATAGAGGAGCAGAACGAAAGAGTATCTAATAGATGCAGGAACAAAGTCGCTCGACTGAAATGAGAGGAGTGAAGGAAGCAACTCTAGATAATATAATAGATAGACGAGCTCCACTTTTGTTATCTTGTCTTTTCACCTTCGCCCGGGTGATTTATTGCTTCACTTCACTTCTCTTTACTTCACCTGCAAATCAAGTAATTAAATAAGAAATTCCACTTTGGAATGCAAGTATGAAAGGTCAACGACTTTCAAGCAAGTAAAACAACTATACAACTGAACTTCCTTCACGTTCTCTTTTCTTAGCCCATGGAAAAAGCTTTCGAAGAGAGACAAGAGGGAAGAGTTTTGCAGCAGGAAAGTCGGGTGAAAGTAAGCCTTTAATGAAACTATGCAATATTAAAAGCAAGCAAGTAATTCAAGTATGAAACCTCGTTTAAAGCTATTCCACGTTGAAAGAAAATCTAGAAGTATTTGACGTTGAAAGCACTGAAAATATTGTACTTAACGAGGGGTCTTAGTGTTAGTAGACTTTTAAAAGGGTTGTATTAGAGATATTCGATTTGACAGGTGTGGAACTTTCCCCCGTGTCAAAGCTAAACTATTCAACTTCATTAAAGTAATTAATTAAACAAGCAATTCGACTTTGCTTAAGGCGTTGAAGCTTCTTCCACTCTCAAACGACTTTATGAGATTGGAAGTCGACATTTCAGGCTTAGGCGAACCTCAAAACTAAGCTGCTTGGTCCCCCTTTCCCTAAATATCTTCCACGTCTATGCAACTATGCGACTTTTGAATTAAAGTAATCTACTATTAAAGCAATTCCAGTATGAAACTAAACGAGGCGTAAGTAATGAAAGTATGAAACTGAACGGGGTGAAGTAGTTGTCTTTAAACAAACCCCGGGAAAAGGCTTCAAAAGCACTTAACTCCGTTAAGCTTTCTCTTCCCCGATCTGCTAAAAATCTTTTATCACATTCCCCTGGCCGGGCGTGAATTTGAATAATGGAATTTGAAAAGCAACGATTAAAAGCCAGCAACTTCTTAGGAGGAGGACAACCGGATTGGGAAGATCCAAGAACAAGCCCTTCTCCTCAAGTCAAGTAGGATCAATCAGTCTCTTGACAGAAAGATGACACGACCTTTTATGACTACTGCTCATTTTTAGCATGTATTCGATGAAAGCTAACAACATCGGAATTCTGTAGAGTGGCCGATCGTTGAAAAAAGCTACGGCAGATCCAATCAATCTCGTGATGAAGTAGCGGATCTTCCAAAAAAAGGCTTTATAGAAAGTGCTTCAGTTAAGAGAAAAGCCCTCTCGTCTCAAGAATTGATCACTAATCAGGTGTGATCAGTCTCACCCGCCCCTGGTTGGAACCCAGGCGCCTTCCCCCGAGACTGACTCGTTCCGTCCTTCCTCTTTCTTGCTTTTTTTTCGATATGCCGCCAGATCTTCCAACATTTTCTCACATCTATCTGAAAAGTTGCCCGCCTCTCGTAAGGCCAAGAGTTCTGTCATTCCAAGCATAAAGCGATAGTGAATCCCGAACTTGCCCACGCTCATCCAAACCGGCCTTAAAAAGCGATCCGAAAGCATCAGATAGCCCTTCCTCCTATAACAAATCCTAGAAAAGATCGATTGAGACTCTGTCCATGAAAGAGAATGAGAAAGAGAATCGATTTCAAGTATCAGTAAAAGTAAATTACGTAGTAGTGGTAGCTTGTGACCTCTCCTCTGCACGCTATTCTTTTCCACTAACATCTCGCCCTGTAGAAGAGAGCTAAGGGCTACTTTGGACCAAGGCTGACACAACCGAATTGGTGGAGGAAAAGGAACCCCCAGCGACCAAGTACTCTTTCCAAAAGCGGGCTAGGACGTTGTGTTAACGGTTCATGATGAGATCGTGTGTGAAGTTCTCCGTTCTCACCCTGCGTTAAGTGGAATAATTACACAATTAATTGCTTTCAGTTGAACATCCTTCACGCCACTTGAGCCAGAGTCGACTAAGTGCAATGCCCCGTAGGAAGATCTAGCTTATTGGTTGTTTGAAGTTTGAAAAGTCCAAAGAGTGCAGACTCGTTAAGGTCCTAAGGTAGCGAAATTCCTTGTCGGATAAGCCCCTTATCTGCAGAACTCCTGGCACGAAGAGCTTGGCAAACAACCCTATGTGAAATTGAACATCCTTAACAAAGCACACCCTGAACGCAGGGTCTTGCATTACACCGCCAAGGAGAAGGACGTCCTTCTTCAGTAATAAAAAAGTCATATTTCAGGGAAAATACCACATCAGTCAGACTGCCTCTTACCGCTATGGATAAGAAGCATAGTAAAGCCGGTGTAGAATAGTTGTGCATCTCTTGTTGGGACTGCCTTAAGAGACTCCTAGTGTTAAAACAACTGTTTGAATCCTTATTGAGCTACTATCTGCAAGAGTTCCCTCGAGTCCAATTGGAAAGGCCTTTCACTCCTGGTTTTTTAACTAGTCGTTAGGCCCTTCATCTTCTTCCCCTGCTCTTTGAAATCTCGCAAATGACCGTCAAAGGGTAGGCTCGGAATATCCTTCTTTTTTTTAGGAGTGTGAAGCAGTGTCTCCCAGTCAAATCGAATAGTTAATTGATCACATCCCTTCACTACTTGAAATTACTTGCTTTGACATCCTGTCTGGTGATTCATCTTCTTCCATGCCCCTCTTAAGCTTGTAGTCATTCCATTTCATTCCACTCCTTTGGTCTCACTGCTTCGCCCCTTTCCGCTCACCCAAAAAGTCTTTAAAGAATGATTATTTCCGCACCGCCCTGTCTGGGCTAAAAAGAATATATGACCTTTGTTTCAACCAAGTAATTGAAAGTATGTCCATACAACCCTCCTAGTCCCACCAAAGCACGCCCTGAACAAAGAGGAGGCTTCGTCGTCCGGCTCCTCATAAATCCTATTACGTACTCTCATTTCATCTTGAAAGCACAGAAGAAAGAGGAAGCACTCCAGTCACCTCCGATGATTGGTTTGTCAAGCAAGACTGAGACTAGATGCTTCTCTTTTTATCTTATTCTTTGGTCAACAAGGTACAAAGTTAGCCACTTGACTTGCGCAACGGCCGATGGTTAAGGGCAGAACGGGGAATGGGAGACTTTTCGGGTGGCTCTTGACTAGCAAATTCCTCAAACTTTTTAGCCCGGTAGTAGCGAAGCAGCTCGACTAAAAGGAGAGGGCGTGAAGGCCTTAAGTTGCATAGTTTAATTCAGAGACTAATTCCGACAACTGAAGGAGAAAAAGAGGCATTTACCTATTCCTATTCCAGAAATCCACTTTTTTTGCTCTTCTTTTTTCTTCAAGCAATTATTATAGAATAGACGAGCGTGCGCGACTTTGTTGCTTGCGGGAGCACCACGAGATAGGATTGGAGCACAGTTAAAGGATCAATGTCAAATATACCCTCTTCTAAGATCGATCCACGTCCTAGCGTAGTGCCCGACTTGCTTGTTTTTCCTTAAAAAAGGAATTCATTGGCCGATCTGACATGGAAGATCAAACTAGCTTCAGTTGAAGGTTGCGGAGATTGATTCCGAGACAGAATCTCCCAAATAATTTGGGATCTGATGAAACTGGCTGCGAAAAAAGTAATTAATTCGACAGGGATCACCAGGCAGCTCCATTGTGCAGTAAGCCCCATACGGGCGGTCGTCCGTCGTCCTGGGCGGTGCGGAGCTTTCCAAAGAGGGAAATGGATTGTTGAAGCAGACTAGGAAGGTACTTGGTTGGACATGTCGGATCACATGGGAAGTCACAATCCCCTTCTCAAAGGAGTCGTACGTGAGACTCTCGCATCCTTGCACGGCTGTTTTTGACTGCTCAAGATGTTCAACTTTTAGCTGGGCCAGAATA
This sequence comes from Solanum ossicruentum, assembly GCA_025774065.1. NCBI lineage: Eukaryota > Viridiplantae > Streptophyta > Magnoliopsida > Solanales > Solanaceae > Solanum > Solanum ossicruentum. The sequence goes on along the minus strand of JAOTQR010077455.1, from coordinate 4,182 downwards.
AGCCTTTTCGGGTCCATACTTGACTTGCTCAACTGCAACTGAACGCCCGGGTTAGAAGAGAATGGCTTTCTGCTCCTCTCCTTTCAGTCTCGCTACTTCTCCCCTCTCGCTTTAGCTCGAGCTCTTACCCTCTCCTTTCAGTCGAATGAGTCTAACTATGTGAAACGAATGTCTCGCTACTTCGTACCTTTCTTTCTTCCTTAACACCTTGACTTGAGCCTCCTTCTCAGTCGCCCTCATGCTTTTTCCATCACGATTGAAAGTCGGGTGATCAATTGTCTATTTTCTTTCTTTGGGCTGTCGGCGGAGGGAATCAAATTCCGACCTTCATTGAGATCTTTAAAAAGACAGACAAAACTAGGAGATTCTTCCCTCCTTCTATCAAGGCAGAAAGTAGCTCACCCAATCACCATCAGGCAGAGTTGCTTTTCCTGTCTAAAAGAAGGTGAGAGTCGCGGCCGAACATTAGTGCTATTATAAAGTTCTTCGTGCTTTCATTCTTTGCAGAAGGATTATTTGATATCGAATGATTTTCCATCACGAGTTGATCTTTGTGAAGCGCGCACCTCAATCACCCTGCCTAATAACAAGAAAAAAGGCCGGGAAAAGGCAAGTGTTCGGGGGGACTTATCTGGTTTTAGTTCAATATCGAAGCCAGTTACGAAATTCCACTCTTCACCAGCAGGGGTGGTCACCATTGAAATCCTCTTAAATGGTAGTTTTCGTCTCAATAGTCTTCTTGCTTATTTCGATGATCCTCGATACAGAAGAAAGAGTTCGAGATCAGATCCGCAAACTTCTCTTTCTTCCCTTTCCAGATTGGGGTCCGCAGCTGGCAATTCTCTTTCTTTCGAGTTGGTCCAGCTCTGGAAAGACTGATGGAGGTCTGTAAATCATCGTACCCTACCCCTACCTACGCACTTTTCTTGATGTTCACTTCCACATTGATATGCTAAAGACATGCAAGTTCAGAATGAGACTTTTAGTAGGGCTATCCAATATAAATATACAAGAAGCCGGACAGGTCGTTAAGTTTAATAATTCAATTGATCACCCGACTTTCATTCTTCAAGCAATGATTCAAACCATGAAGTCTAACCTTAGACTCCTTACGTTGATCGACCGGCTTAGTCCTTCCAACAACCTGCTAGGCCGACACGCCTCCTCTTTGTTCCACCCGAAGCACCACCCTGTCCTCCCCTAATTTGTTATCGTAATAAGAAGTTGAAAGAAAATATCTAACAGAGAACCCTACCCAGGGAAGAGAAAGCCGTTCGTGATCCCCACTCGGGCATCACTCACTCCACCATAAGGGAGAAAAGTCCAGTACGAATATCGAACCATAGTTTCATTAATTGCTTGAAAGTGGAATTCCTTGAAAGTCTAATTACTTTATTTTTTAATTAGCAATTCGTTCTGCTTTCAAGTGTAACTCATTACTTTTATTACAGTCAAGTTGCGTGAAGCAATATCAAAGCCGTTCGTTAAATGGATAATAGAAGAAAAACAATGATTTAAAGCAAAGAAAGCAAGTGCTTTCCTCCGTTCTCACCCAACGTTCAGTTGAGTTGAAGTCAACCATTAGTTCCCTTTCATTACATGCTTTCAACTAATCTGTTATCGTAATAAGAAGAAGAAAGCAAACTAAAATAAATAGCACTACTCATAGTACGTAGGCTCTCCTGCACACTCTTTAAGAGATGCTAGAGTTGCGGTATCCCATGCCATCTCAAAATCTCTCACTAATGATGCTTTTAATCCTTCCGCCTCCCGAACCCGAATACACAACTCTAATGCTAGTTTACAAGCTAAGACCTCACAATACATAGGATCAGAATAGGATATATCCACTGCCTTAATGAACGTTAGCGATAACAATTCCTTGGTAGAAGAATATAGCATCCCCCCACTTAGCTTAGAGTTTTGGGGCTTAATAACCCGCAAGCATAAACAAGGAAGAGGATATACCCACAAGCCAGCGGCGTCCGTCTTTAAAGGTGATATCTGCCGACAAAACACCGCAAAGCCCCACTCAAAAGGCCGAAGTAAGGACACATGTAGAGGTTGCAAAAGAGACTTGCAAGGCAAAGCGTGAGAATGCCCTGTATCGTCTAAAGAATCTAAGGGTGCTTCCCCAATCTTACATAAAGCCCAATTGCATACCTCTAAATCGTTCAATATTTATCTTGTTTAGTCTTAAGTTTTGGCACTCTTTTTAAGGAGGAATGCGATATCTCAATGCCCAATATCTTTTCGTGTTCAACCCTTGCTGCTCCAAAGGATGCCGTTAAAGTAATCTAAGAAGAGTGCCATTTGCCTGGATCTTCAAAATGTTTCACGTTTATGGCTTTCCTTTGAGAAAAGACCAATGTGGATTTATAATAGATAGGAAGAACGTATTTAATATCGGTATTTTCCAATTTTGCTTCCTCGGTCACCTTTGGTTTCCCCGCTGGGGCTTTTGAATCAAACTTCGCATCAATTAAACCTGGAATTTTTCTCCCTATTGGAAACAATGAATCGCCAGGGACTTTTTCCATATTAATAAACCAATCACCAGCGAAAGCTTCAATCTTACCCGCTTGAAGCGAGGCTGAATTGACATTGTCCTTGGAAGTTGCCTTTTCTAATGAGAATAAAGATGCCCACACGTCCGACGGCACTAGAACGTAAATACTTTCAGCATCAACGTCAATATAACGCTTCTGAAAAATTGCCTTGGCAGTGATAAGTTGCCCTATAAACGTTTTGAAAAAATCATCACCCTCCACACAAGATATAATATTCTCTTTCGGAAAAGGCTCGATTTCATTCCCCATCTTCCCCTATTTATTAACGCCAAGCATGACTCTTAATATCGCTTCATCCTGCTTACGAAGCAAGGTGGATGTTGCTATCTGAGTATAAGGAAGTAAGGGATTAATACCAGAATCGAGCGGTGCGAATGGGTCAATCCTTTCCGCGCACCATACTGGCTATGACCAATCCAGCGTCTTTGTTGGTCAGTATCATTGTAAATCGCAGAGGGCATATCCCCGACAATCTCATGTGCTTCTAATGGCTTAAACACCTCCACAAGAGCAGATGCTTCCCCCTCGGTCACTTGCTCGGTTACCGTAGGATGAAGCTTAGATGTCTTTTGTTGTAAAGAAATTTCAACATGCTTCTTAAATTCTAATATATTAGCCTTTGCTAATTGCTCTTTAATAGCCATAAGTGTTTATCCTTTTAATATTGATGTTTTTATTGATCTAGAAATGCTTGTCGGTACGCCCATTGTTTCACCTGATCTATTGCCTCTTTATCGCCAGAAGCCAGCTTCGCCTCAAACTTAGGTGAATTCATGGTCTTTTCCGATAAAAAGTTCTTCGAAACCGTATGCGAAGGAGACATCGGGGCATACTCTACATCGCGTGTCGGGCGAGACAGTTTTTCCAATATCTTAAAAGCCCCAGCAATAGCAAAAAACTTACCAAGCATATCCTTCGATATTCCTGCCTCGGCAACAAAATCCTTAACTTTCTTGCTCAATTGGGAAAACTTCTCAGAACCCTATTCTTTTTTCAGCCTAAGAGTTTCTTCATTAAATCGCCTCTCCTGCTCAACCTCCTGTCGCTTCGCATACTCGCTAAACGACTGCTTTAGCGAGTAGGTCAACAACTGTGCAACTTCTTTGGATATGCCATTCTTGACAAAACTCTCAACAGCATACCGCTGTTCTTCGTCGGGTATCCCTTTAGGAAAAATAATATAGTAATCCTTACGTATCTTGACTTTCTCATCACCAAATAGTTTGTCCGTAACGAGGCTCTTTCCTTAGGTTTATCCTTTTCTTCTTTATCCATTTTTACACTAGATTTGCTCTCAGTATCCTCAGGTTTATCAAGAGTTTTCACCTTTGCAGAATTATTTATCTCTCTTGCACGGGAAGTATCCTCTACGTTCCCCGTAGCTTGGGAAGCAGACTCAGTGTCCATATTGTGTTGTAGAGGATCTTGACTCATTTTTAGTCCTTTATTAATAGTGCTTTTCTATTTCCGTATACACAGATTGTACAACCTGCTCATAATCCAAATTAAGATAAGCTAAGATGCCAAGTGTTATTTTTCTCTCTGCCCCTTGCCTAGCGATTTCAATAGGATCTTTCGAAACCGTCAAAGAAAGAAGTCCACATTCTTTCAG
>JAOTQR010077453.1:0-12151 GCA_025774065.1 Solanum ossicruentum | reverse complement strand
ATAGCAAGAATGCAAGCTTTTGCATAGAAATTGGAGGATCAAAGGCAAAGGAGAAGGACACAGGAGTTAGAAAGGGCGTAGTCTAAGAGGATCAGGTCTTCAGGGTAGTTTACACTGTCCCAAGATGAGTTTACACCTTGGTTTTCTAATAGACCGCCTAGGCCATCATTCTCCTATTCTGCAGCCAGTGTTCCACCAAAACTTCAAGGGTCTAGAAGTAATCAATTTCGTCAACGAGGTGAGGGACAAGGTACACGGACAACAGGAGGAACGATAGGCCAACCAATGACTTCTAGGCAGCCCTGTAAACAGTGTGGAAGAAGTCATCTGGATATTTGTCGTGCTGGGACTGATGTTTGTTATTGGTGTGGTGCACCAGGGCACATGATGAGAGATTGCTCGATGAGGCGTATGTGTGATATAGCACAATCTACTAGGTCAGTTGTTGCATCATCATCGATAGTTCCTCCATTAGGTAGGGTTCAACAAGCACCAATGGGTCGTGGTAGAGGTGTTAGAGGAGCAGCTATCTCTAGCAGGGTCTAGAATTGCACTTATGCTCTAGGGAGTCGGCGAAATTTGGATGCTTTACCTAATGTGGTCACAGGTACATTGTCAATCTTCTCTTATAATGTATATGCATTAATTGACCCTGGTTCTACACTACCATACATTACCCCACTAGTTGTTAGGAAGCTTAAGAGAACGCCCAAATTATTGAATAAACCATTTGAAGTGTCTACACCAACCGGTGAATTTATTATAGCTAGAAGGGTTTACTAAGGCTGTGTAGTAACTATTTGTGACCGTGACACACTGGCTGACCTTATTGAGTTAGAAATGGTGGAATTTGATGTTATAATGGGTATGGATTAGTTATCATCTTGCTATGCCACGGTGGATTGCCGAACTAAGAAAGTGTACTTCCACTTTCCAAATAAGGCAGTTCTTGAATGGGAAGGCAATGGTGGGGCACCAAAGAGGAAGTTTATCTCTTATCTCAAGGCTAGAAAGATGATATCTAAGGGTATATATATCATTTAGCTAGGGTAAGGGATATGGAGGCAGAATTGCCAACTCTTCAATCAGTCCCAGTAGTGAATGAATTTGTTGATATGTTCCCTGATGAACTTCTGGGCTTACCTCCTGAACGAGAAACAGATTGTGGTATTGACTTACTTCCAGGCACTCAACCTATTTCTATCCCTTCATATAGAATGGACCCGGCAGAGTTGCATGAATTAAAAGAGCAATTGAAAGACTTATTGGAGAAGGGTTTTATAAGACTTAGTGTGTCTCCCTAGGGTGCACCAGTGTTATATATACGCAAAAAGGATGGCAGCTTGAGAATGTGTATCAAGTATCGACAATTGAATAGGGTGACAATTAAGAATAAATACCCCTTCCACAAGATTGATGATTTATTTGATTAGTAAAAGGGTACCAAATGCTTTTTAAAAATTGATCTGAGATCGGGGTATCACCAAGTGAGGGTGAAGGAGGAAGATATACCTAAGACTGCTTTCAGAACATAATATGGTCACTTTGAATTTCTTGTTCCGTCATTTGGGCTAACGAATGCGCCAACAGTTTTAATGGATCTGATGAACAGGTTATTTAAGCCATTCTTGGATGTGTTTGTGATAGTGTTTATAGATGACATTTAGGTATACTCAAGGTCAGAAGAGGACTATGCAAATCACTTACTACAAGTGTTACAGGTTCTTCGTGATCGACAGTTGTATGCCAAGTTTTATAAATGTGAATTTTGGCTAAAATCAGCGACATTCTTGGGTCATATTATGTCTAATGAGGGAATAAGAGTTGATTCACAAAGATAGATGCTGTGAAAGATTGGCCAAGTCCAATGATGCCTACGGAAGTTCGGAGCTTCCTAGGTTTGGCAGGTTATTACAGAAGGTTTGTTGAAGGTTTTTCTTCTATTTCTGCACCTCTAACAAGGTTGACACATAAGGCAACCAAGTTCCAATGGAATGATACATGTGAAAGGAGCTTCCAGGAACTGAAAAATAAGCTAACTTCTGCATCTATGCTAGTACTTCCAGAAGGCACCGAGGGGTATGCAGTTATTGTGATGCTTCAGGAATTGGCTTAGGGTGTGTGCTGACGCACATGGTAGGATAATTGCTTATGCATCCAGATAGCTATGACCACGTAAGAAGAATTACTCAACCATGATCTTGAGCTAGCAGCGGTTGTATTTGCTTTGAAAATATGGTGCCATTATTTGTATGGGGTGCACATTGATATATATACTGATCATAGGAGCCTGCAATGCATTTTTAAGTAGAAAGATCTAAATTTGAGAAAGCGGAGATGGCTAGAGCTAATATAGGATTACGACATTGATATACTATACCATCTGGGGAAGGCAAATGTGGTAGCTGATGCTCTAAGTCGTAAGGCAGTTATGACTACTGGTGATTAGGCCATGTTTAGTCAAGGGGTGGCTAAGGATCTACGTCAACTAGCCAGTTTGGGAGTTCACCTTCTTGAAACTCCAAAGGAAGGGGTTATTGTACATAATACAGCAACGTCTTCATCACTAATGGAGGTGAAAGAAAAATAGTTCGAGGATCCTATTCTACAACAGCTTAAGGAAAAGGTGAGTTAGGGTACAATAAAGGGCTTTGAACTTACACAAAATGGAGTACCTTACTTCCAAAATATATTATGTGTGCCTGATATTAATGGGTTAAGAAAGACGATAATGGAAGAAGCCCACCATTCCCGATATTCCATCCATCATGGATCGACTAAGATGTACCATGACTCGAAAGGGAGTGTTTTGGTGGGGAGGCATGAAAAAGGACCTTGTAGAATTTGTGGCTCAATGTCCAAATTGTCAACAAGTGAAGGTACAATACGAAAAGCCAGGGGATTATATGTAGTTATAGAACTTCCAACCTGGAAGTGGGATATGATCAATATGGACTTTGTTGCCGCTTTACCTCGCTCATTTAAGAAGTTTAACTCCATATGGGTAATAGTTGACAGACACACACACTTCCTACCTATCAGGAATGATTATACAGTGGAGGAGTATGCCAAGGTGTACCTCAAATAGATAGTCAGGCTACATGGCATCTCAGTCTCCATTATATCTAGCCGAGGAGCTCAATTCACTACAAAGTTTTGGAAGTATTTCCAAAGGAGTTTAGGAACACAAGTAAATTTGAGTACAACATTCCACCCTCAAACTGACAGTCAAGCATAATACACCATTCAGACACTTGAAGATATGTTGCGAGCTTGTGTATTGGACTTTAAAGGTAGCTGGGTGGACCATTTGCCACTTATTTAGTTTGCCTATAATAATAGCTACCATTCAAGTATCAAGATTGCACCTTATGAAGCTTTGTATAGAAGGAAGTGTAGGTCACCAATTGGTTGGTTTGAAATGGTGAAACCACCTTGCTTGGGCCAAATTTAGTGTACTAAGCCATGGAAAAAGTTAAGGTAATATAGCAGTGCTAGAAACAGTCCAAAGTCATCACAAATCATATGCGGATGCTAAGAGGAGAGGACTGGAATTATCAGTAGGAGATTGGATATTCTTAAAGGTGTCTCCGATGAAAGGGATTATGAGGTTTGGTAAGAAAGAAAAACTAAGCCTCTGTTACATACGGCCTTATAAAATTATTAAAAAGATCGGGCAGGTTGCATATGAGCTAGAGCTACCCCAAGATCTTTCAATGGTTCATCCAATTTTTCATGTCTTAATGTTTCAGAAATACATAGGTGACCCATCCCATATCACTCCTATTGAGGATGTACAGGTTACAGAAGATCCTGCCTATGAAGAGTTACCTATTGCTATCTTGGATCGTCAAGTTAAGAAGCTAAGGAATAAAGAAATAGCTTCAGTAAAGGTACTTTGGACAAATCAGCAAGCAGAATAGATAACCTGGGAGGCCGAGAACGCGATGCAATCAAAATTCCCTCACTTATTTGAAGCTACAGAGGATGCCCAACATGCAGAATTGGAACACTAATGGGTACTTGTGATTAAATACTTAGTTTATTGTCAAAGGTTTATTTAAATAAAGGTTTATACATGATTAAGCTACACAATTGTGCTAACATTCAAGGATGAATGTTCCTGGGGGGTTTGGGGGGGAGGAAGATGTAACACCCTACATTTTACATGTACTAATACTATGTAAATGACTCATGTTATGGTTTGATCAAATTAGCGTCAATTCTTGAAAGTGCTTGAATCTCGTGTTAATGGGCGATATGGGCGTCTAATGCTTAAGAGGGTCGAGTTTATATGTGTTTTGTGTTAAATTGAGGATATCACATCCCTAAATAAAGTAAGAGAATTAAGGTGTTTCTATGAATTAATAATCTAGTATGTGAGTCACCTACTTTATTAGCTTAAATTTGCTAGCTCAACGGAGACGAGGCCCGACGTCAAATTTTTCCAAGTCTGATTACGGATAAAATCCATTTTAAGGGTGTAATTTTAGCCCAAGTGTAACACAAACCACTTGGCTATTTGGGCCAAAAACCAACTAAGAAGAAAGCTGGAAATTGACAGCCAAGGCCCATCAAATTTGGAACCCAATTAGGCCCAATTTTGGGGAACAAGATGCTGCATCATCAGATTAATTATATATGGTATTAGTTGGTGAAAATTTCAAAAGAAATTCATCTAATTAGTTATGTAAAAAGTGGTCAAAATAGCTCCCACAATCACTTTACACTTGCAGTAAAAACAAAAACAGTTTTACTCTCTAAGTTTTCTCTCAACGTTTCTTGACCTTGAGCAGCAGCCAAAAGGATCTTTTAGGGTCCTTAAGGAGGATCTCAACTGTTAATGTAAAGCTAAGTGATTATAGTTGTAATTTTTAGTAAGGTTTCTTCATGAAAATCAAGAAGTATATGATAGTATGCTATGCTGAAAATTCTGGACAACATGTGTTCAGAAAATTGTTGCACACTTGCCTTTTGTTTTAGTGACTTCTATATGGTTTGTAGGTTGTATAATGAAGAGAATTTGATATTTTTAATATGGTTTGAGTTATAAATATTACCTTAAGGCTTTTTCCCTGACTTTGGTTTCATTTAAATAATGAGTTTGATTGTGCTAACTTAAGTTTGATGTTGGTTAGAAATTGTGGGCTGTTGGATGGAAAGCTATTGGCTCACGTCCTTCATGACTTCTTGGGTGATATTCTAAGACTGTTTTAGCACTGCCTATGTGTATAAACGTTGTTGGAACAATTTGGTTAGAGTTGGAATAGGTTTGGAATTGTTGACGTCGAATTGTAGAGAAGGGGGGTAACATATGTTGTCCATTTGTATGTTGTGAAGAATTGTTATGTGCTATGCTTTATGGACAGTTGTAAGACTATCAAGGGTCTAAAACAAGATGTATATGATGTGTACATAAGAATGGTTGCTAGGAAATATGATTATAAATGACAAGATTGAAGGAATGCCTTTGGGGCGATAGTAATAAGCTTGTTATACGGATGTTAGTTTTGTATGATATTGAACTGCCTAGAAGTGTTGTGTTGCTGCTAATACCGGTCTTATTGCCTAATATGTAGTAGATAAATATTTGATGGAAAAATAGCCACTCCAAGGTAGTAACGAGGTGATACAACGAGGTATGTAAGGCTACTTGATGTCTTATCATTTGGCATGAAACATAGAGTCCTCCTTGGTACAATATGGCATTTACCAACTCTGACACAATAATTAATTGTGTCTCCATTTTTCTTTACATTTTCATGTGTTTCCATACATAATCAGCTTTGAATCTACATTCGTACGTGGATACCAAGTCACATGAATTCTGATTGCTAAGTAAAGTTCACGAGTTGTCACATCTCATACGCATTACATTAGTTATGCAACATACTCTTTTCATTGTCATATTGTCTTGTATGATTATCTACATGTCATATGTTGTATATACAGCTTTAAAACTCCAATATTGTGACCACCAAAAGAATCATCTCAAAGGTAATTGAAAGATAATGTATATAGTTTTTGATGGGTGGTAGTCCGAGGGGTAGAAGCATCACCTAACCACGGACGATCCTATCATGGGTGGTAGCGAGGGGTTAAGAAAGAACCTATCCAGGGATGATCCCGATATAGTTTACCACTGATCATTTGGTCATTTATTGTACATGATGTGCACAGATTATACAGTAAAGGTAAGGTAATATAAAGAACATAAAGTATACGATCCCAAAGTATATCCAAAGGTGGTCTCTTATTCCACACCAGTGCATAGTTTCATTTGAAGATGTTACTTCATATATAGTATTTCATGCCTTATATACTCAGTACATTATCTCGTACTGACATCCCTTATCGGGGACCTGTATTTCATGCTGCAGGTACAGGTGCTAGCAGATCTCCCCAGTAGAGTCCAGGACATCCAGCTGCTGTTACCAAGCTCCAGGTTGTTTCAGAGCTTTGTGTGTGTCTAAAGCTTATATGTTTGTATTGAATAGTTAATCAAGGCGGGGCCTGTCCTGACCCTTATTAGATACTTTCTCTTATCTAGAGACTTTGTAGACTATGTAAATTAAAGTGTGGTCATGTCTCGTACTTTCGACACCGTGGCCCCAACGGCCTAGTCACATGCATTTCTTTTTGGCTGTGTCACTGCTTACTTGCATAAAGACATGTTAAATTATAGAAATCCATTATAAAATTTATAGAAAGTGCATAGATATAGGTTAGTTCTCCCGAGCCTTATCGGCAGCGGGTGCCGGTCCACCCTAACGAGACTTGGGGCGTGAAAACTTTCTTTTGAAATATCTAGCTTATTCAGTAGAAGTCACTGTGTTAACTCTAAGTTATAACAACTAGTATCTATTTTTGCTTTAATATGTACGGAAACGTTTCTGTTTTGAAGTCTGGTTTAGAACTAGCATTTTCAAAGGTTGAAAATGGTTTCACTTGGTAATCTAGCAGCTAATTTGCTGCTATTAACCATGATAAAATGTTATTTGATTTGATTTTAGCATGTTTTGAGATTGTGGTCTGTTTGAACTGTAGGCTCACCCAAGTTTTGGCTCAATTTTAAGCTCTTTTGCTACTTATTTTCCCTGCTACAGGTTTATGATTTTTTGAGTATATCAATGTCTTAAGTAGTTGTTTGTCGTTTCAGTTTATTCTTCTTCTAGTTTAAAGCTCTCTCATTTTCTGTCTGCTTCTTGTTTATACGCCATTAGTCACATCTCAGTTTACCTCTTTGTGTTGATGTTGATAAATGTCTAAGCTATCATAGTCCTGTATGTTGTTGCGCCTCTGTTTTTATTTTTTTTTATAAATTTGATTGATTTGTTCCTGTAATGGCCACAGCAGGGCTAATTTCTCCTTGTTTCAACTTTCAATATAGTTAATGATAAGTTACTGGCCGGTTTGACCAATCGAGGTTACTAGGAATTGTATTGGTATCATATTAGCGTAGTCTTTGTTCACTTATGAACGCGTAAATCTTATTATATTTGAATACTTGCTTATGTGTTGCTTTAGATTCAATTTTCTTAAGACTTTTCTTCATTTTCTAGTGAATGTCTAGTAGGTGAATATCTTAGCTCGATTTGGCCCACCATCGAAGTTTTCTTTTAGATTTTCATGTCTAGTAGCTATAATTGGAGATATGACTTTGTTTCGTGATGCTTTGTTTGTTTAGATCTCTACATGGTAAGTTTATATTCTGTTTACTGTTTGAATATGGACTTATCATATTGAAAACATGAAGAATTATAAATCTTAGCTATTTGTCACCTGAGATAGCATACAATAGCTCTTTCCTGAGATTTAACCGGTATAGCTCCTCTAAACATATGCTTGCTGCTATTAGTATGCCTCATGAGTTGATGTAAAAACAGAAAATATGACTATGAGACTAATCATGTGCTTAATCCTTACTGCCAGTACCCTTAAATGTGTTCAAATTCTCACTATTTGTTTGACTTAATCTTACGCGTACCTTGTGTTCACATGTTGGTTTGTGCTAGTTGATATTACTAGAATACTGCGTTGTATTCTTTATTCGGCTTCAAGTGAGAAGATGCTTACATTTTCTTATTTTGGTGCATACCAATTTCAACCCGAGTCCATTGGGACTTTATCCTTGTATTTTCTCGAGTCTACATCATTTCTTGGATACGGGGGGAGGTCAAATTTGCAAATTCCGGAGGGATGTTATGCAGAAAATACAGGAAGTCAGTGATATATACTGATATACAGCAAATATACACTAAGTGTATATCACAGGAAATATGGGTCGAAGTCCACTGGCAGCAGCAGTTGGGGCAGATTTAAATAGGCTAAGCAGGCCCAAAAATATAGAAACTAGGGCAGGTGAAAGATTGGACCTGCTAAGTCCAATCTTTATTTTTGTTCTCTCCCTTTCCTTGTATATTTAGCAATGTTATTTGTGATATTTGTTGATTGACACTAACTTTATTACGTTTATTTGTATTATTATTTGTTATTAATCTCATTGTTTCCCCAATATTACCTCCATTTATGTTAATTTTCATTATTAATAATTTTTTTAAGTGTTGAAATTATTTGTACAATTTATTTTTACGGGGGTTTGAAGTGTTAGTTAATTTTAAACTTAGTCAATTTTTGCAAAATTAGTCTATCTTTTTCAAATTTAGAAAATTCTTTCAAACTTGGTCAATCCTTTCAAATTTAGTCAATTCTGTCAAATTTAGTCAAATTCCTTCAAATTTAATCAATTCTTTCAAATTTAGTCAAATTCTTTCAAATATAGCCAATTCTTTCAAAATTAGTCAATTTTTTCAAACTAATCAATTTTCTTTTCAAAGTCAGTCAAATTTTTAAAAGTTAGTCAACTTCCTAATCATCGTTCAACTGCAAGTTAGCGGGCATTTTGATTGATTAATTTCTTCTCAAAATAGAAATTGAAACCTTACCCATTTCTCGGATATTGTAAAACGTTTCTGTTAGGTTTTAAAACTTAATCTTAGTTTCCTAATTATCCTTAAAATTAGGTGGTGACTCTTTAAATTTCGGGGAATTTGGTTTATACTTAAATTAATTAAGTATTAAATCAGATTTTCGAAAAAGTCAAAATCATTTGTTCGAATTAACATCATTCATGCATGCTTTCACAATTTAACATGTAGGTTTTATACAATATCTCATGAAAAGATTCAATTCAAAAAAAAAGTCTATGATGATCATTAACATATGAAAATACATGTCGTAAGTATTTCAAGAAAATAATCAAGAATCATGTATGTAGACCTATGAACTTTCAACTCTTTTCTAAGATCATCTATGGGGCACATGAGAAAACAATGTCATACTTTTAGTTTAGCCTTACTTGTTGATGAAGCTATCAACAATCAACTTCAAGAATTTGCCTTCGAAATCTCCAATCTTCGCTTCTCTCTTTTCTTTCCTCAAGCCCTAACTTTTTAATGATTTAGAAAGGACTTAAAATAGGGTTTTTGACCCTTTTGATGCTCAAAACGACCTGTTTTGATTGTGTATTAATTTCAGGAGGGGTTGGGAATTATTCAAAATGCCCTTCACGAATTTTTAGAAAAATTTTCACTTTGAAATAGTGGGTCCGCGTCGCACACGTGTGTATTTTTCTTTTGAAAATTCTCCGAGCGAGTTTTTCAAATCTCATAAAAAAAATTCCAAAATAGGTGTAAGTCCGCCTACACGCACCTCTGTCATGCACAGACACTGCTTTTCATTTTCGAACCGAAAAATTATCTTTTGATTCGGTCGCTCTAAAAATCGACCAAGACCATTTCCCCACTCAATATTTCATTCTAATCGCATATTCGGCATCGGATTTGCAAACAGAGCATGACAAGACACGTTAGGCTCACTTATCTTTCCTAGGGGTATTTTGATAATTTTACCAGGTGTTTACATTAAAATTATTCAAATATATAATTAATAAGACTATTTAACTAAAGAACATATTAATAACAAATATAAGTTATGAATTACGGTCCACAAATTATTGAAGTGACATAACATAAAAGTGTGAGATTATAACAATGTGATTTTATAAGATGTCCATGTCAACTATATTGAAAGTGCGTCGAGTTTTAACTGTTGTTATCATATTTTATATATTATTTTAAAATATATAGTTAAATTTATTAAGATATAATTTTAATAAGATTACTTAATTAGAGGTAATATTAATAATAAATATAAGTAATTATTCATAAATTATCAAATTGATGTAATATAGGCGTATAAGACTATAACATCAACGTGTGACTCTCTTCGGTTGGTGTTTACTAGGATTGACACATAATAGGTTGATGTCTATTGTATCTTATATATTTAGATTTTTTTTATTGTAATTTTCAATAAATTTAAAAATTATATTTTTATAAAAAAAATTGAATATAATTTAAAATTTTAACATAATAATTAATAACATTGCTTAATTAGATAACATATTAACAATAATTGTACATAATGATTCACATTATCAAATTGACATGGGTGCGAGACTATAACATTTGACGCGACTTCTATTAAGCTAGGATCAATATATATGGACTATATAATTTTATGATGTATATAATGTGTCGATGTTTACGATGTCTAATATGTTTTGAGTTTTGATTGTCATTATTATTCAAATTATATTGTAAAAATTATTTAAATGTATGATTTGAATTACTTAAACATAATTATTAATAAAATTACTTAATTAGAGATCATACCAATAAATAAATATAAGTAACAATTCAAAAACTATCAAATTGACATAATATAGGTGTGCAAGACAATATTATTAACGCCTGACCTTGTTGGATTGATGTTAATTAGGATAAAAACTTATTCACAAAATATTTATGATTCTTATCATACCACCGTCGACCATATCTAAAATAAGACTAATATGTAATAATCATGTACTATTATAAATAATAAATAGTTATCTAAGATACATATTTTTTTTATAAATAAATATTAATAACTAAATATACATTTGTATCATATGCTATAAAATTAATTGACACATATTATAAAAAATTAATTTTATAATTTTGATTAATTATAAAAACTTAAAGTACATACTTCCTAAGAATGATTATGAATACATATTTGACAAAAATATTATCATTAATATAATACTACAGGTCTTTTTTTAAAATTACGATGGACATTGTTATTGTAATGCTGTAATTGAGGAAATATTTGACAAAAGAATTCTATCAATTGAAAAATGAATGTCATGCCGTGTGAGATAACAAGATAATAAATTAAAATAAAAAAATAACATAGTATTTTTTATATTTAAAAATGGCATAATACTCTTATGTCAATTTCCAACATAATGTAAAATATGGTATTTCACATAACTTAATTAAATAAGTATCAAATAAGAAAAAGAAACACAAGTTTATAACCTCCTTTAACAATAAATTTCTATTTCAATTTTAACAACTAAAACATTGAAATTATGCTTAATCAAGAAAATAAAAAGTAAAATAAAACTATGACCAATTAAAAAATTTTCATGAAGTAAAAAACTAGGAAATGACAAGATAAATAATATAAAAATTATAATAATAAATATTAAGTTTTGAAATAATTGAATGAACTAAAATGAATAATTGAAAATTAAATTAATCAATGTCTGTCCTATAAATAAACCAAAAAATAAATAAACGAAACATTCATACATTATTTTTTAGTTTCGTTATAAAAATAGTGGAAAAGGTTGAACTTTAGTTTCCTTTTCTAGTAATATTTTCTTAGATTAATTTAAAATAAACGTAAGCTAGAGAAATATCATAAGTTGATATATGAATTTTTCAAAATATCTAAAATTACGTGTATTTAATCATATAATTTAATATTATTTAAATATAATAATTAAAAAGATTACTTTATTAAATATCTTTTTTTGTAACAAATATAAATAGTGACTCATAATTTATCAAATTGATGTAATATATGGATAAGACTTGTACAAGCAATATTGTTAATATCTAAATTTTTTTTCTCCGACGTATATGAACTACATGCATGATTTCTATATTTGTTGTATTTACCATGTCTAAAGTATTGTGAGTTGCCATTATTGCAATATTTTATAAATTATGTTAAAAAATTATTTAATCATATAATT
>JAOTQR010077452.1:0-12152 GCA_025774065.1 Solanum ossicruentum | reverse complement strand
ATCTTATTAAAGGCATGTCAAACGTAGAATCCCTCATAATATGGATTGAAAGCATATAGTTACAAGTTGGTTCTCCCGAGCCTTATCGGCAACGGGTGCCGGTCCGCCCTACGGGACTTTGGGGCGTGACATACATACTGCCAAACTACACACCTTCACTTAGAAAAGTCCCAGCGACAACAATATATGTATACATGTATACAATATTTACTTATCAAGGAACAATAATATATGTATAATTGTATACAATATTTACTTTCAACAGATACCTCAGGATATAGATCAATAATACCATAATATATTTTAATATACAACTCGGTCACATCAACATATACTTTCAGATAGTTTCAAATACTCAACAAGTATAGTTGAAGTCTAACCATCATATAATTCATTCGCAATAATTGAATCAAATCATAAATACAAGGTAATATGGTATGATATGTAATGGAAATGGTATGAAATGAAATGATGTAAATACAATATCAAGTAATTGTGATACATGTCTGTCCTATGTTATATATCTATTCATATAATCAGTTCAAAAACAATGTGGGATATATTTGTCCATGTAATTGTCCTGGATTATGAGGCCCGTTCCTGATTCTTCAGCATCTCATATATATGTTTCCCCGCAACGGACGTGTGGCCTGATCCTTATTTCTCTTTCAATATCTTATCACTGGAACCCAGTCACAATGCACATCAAGAACATATATAAGTGATGGAATGATGACGAGCACAAATAAGAGTCCGTTTCACAATAAATACATTATCTCAAGTCAAATAGTAAAATCAATAAGGCATAATGATGAGTCCATTTCAAGCCTATAATAAATTTCTAACCCACAAGTGAGGCTCGACCACAATATTTCCAATTTCCAACAATAAGTCAACATAACATTATCTATAAAGCACATTCTCATATCACAAAGATTCTCAATATTGTAACACAAGTCAATAAGTATCAATCTCATTATTTCACTTCCAAGTCATAGATGAAATTTACAATTGATCAAGTTCTCACAATTTATCAAGTACAACTCAATCAACAACACATATCTAATCATGTCAAGTCATAAATAAAGGAGATATAATGTTAACGTAAGCTTAACAAGATTTAAGATTTCACTTGCCTCAACTAATAGCCAAATCAAATAACCAGAGCTTTTTCCTTTGAATTCGCACTTGAAACGTCATAATCTAATCACATATAATATTACAATCACATAACGAATCTAATGACACTAAAATTACTCAATTCTGGTGAAAAGGCAAAATAGTTAAAAAATCCTATGTCAATAAAAAGTAACCAAAATTTGAAAATTAATATATTAAAATATTCTCCATGTAATAAGGCTTCCAACGGTAAAAGCCAATTCGAAAACTGAGTTGAGAATGGACTCAAAATCCCAATGTTGAAATCAAAATTCCATATTTAAAAAAACCCCAAATTTTCCCATTGAAGTCTCCAATTTCAAGTTAAAATCATAAATTAATTAATGCGAATTGAAGAAATGGAGTAGAAATTAGTTTTCCAATTGTCTTGACTTGAAAATTCTTGAAAAAATCACCTAAAATCGAGCTTGGAAGTATAAAAATGAAGGAAGATGGTCATGACCCATCACTTTTTTAATTAAACATTGTTTCAGGCAACTTACTCTTCGCAAACATAGAGGAGGGTCCGTGAATGCGGAGCACATGACCTGGAAATCCTTCATGAATGCAGAGAACCAATCTGCAAATGCAAAGTGCATCCCATTTGGCCTCCACGAACACCTATAGGAGCCCCGTGAATATGGAGGTCATGACACCAAACTCGCGAAAGCAAGACTCAAAAATGGGTGCACCAAATTCAGTTCAACCAAGTAAAACAAAACTCAAGAATTAACAACTAGGACCCTCAAAATTTGTGAACACAAACCAAACATGCACCCTTACCATAAACAACGTGTCAGACTCAATGGATTTACTAGAATTTGAATTTGAGACCTCCTTGGTCTGGTACCCAAGAAAGATCCTTTAAACTAGTTTATGACTTAAATACTCAAAATAATCTTGAAAGCTCTAAAAATTTATAATAAAATCATTCCTTGCATTAGTTTCACGATTCAAAATCATTAGAACTGACAGATTTCGATTCAAGCTTTTGAACTCTGAATGTTGACCAAAGTCAAACTATGATTCAAAAATCGACTGAAGATGCAACTTTGGATCTAGAATCTTCGTTTTGACTCCAAATTCAGTTCTGCAAGTTCTCCTAGAACATATTTTGCATTTCAGAGCTAATGGAATTGACAAAATTGAATTCTGATATTCAAAACTCAATATGACCTTAAAACTAAAAATTTCTCAAACTTTAGCCTTTAAAAAACCCTTTTTTTTTTGTAAAAATCCAACTTTCTATATGATTTTTGAAATTTGACTTTTCAACTCTATCAAAAATGACTTAAACCAACTTTTTGGAAGGATAAAATATCAATTTAGCTAAAATTTCTAAAGATGACCTTCAGGGTCATTACATCATCCACCACTAAAAATAATGTTCTTCCTTGAACATAAGGCAAGGAAACATACCTGAACTCTCAAAAGGTGAGGATATTGGGCCCATATACCAAACTCTGCCTCCCAAGTAGCCTCACTCGTGGGCCGGTGGTGCCACTAAACCTTCACTGAAGCTATCTCTTTTGTTCTTAACTTCCTAACCTATTTTTCCAAAATAGCCAAGAGCTACTCCTAGTAGGTCAAATTCAGACTCAACTCAACCGAATCAAGGGATAACATATGAGAGTCCTCGGGAACGTAGTGCCGCAACATAGATACATAAAACACA
Organism: Solanum ossicruentum; assembly: GCA_025774065.1. NCBI lineage: Eukaryota > Viridiplantae > Streptophyta > Magnoliopsida > Solanales > Solanaceae > Solanum > Solanum ossicruentum. Next base: position 9,319 of record JAOTQR010077452.1, on the reverse strand, counting down.
TGATGAACCAAGGACAAATTAGGTGGAATGGCAAGTCTATAGTCCACCTCTCCCATATGCTCAAGGATCTCAAAAGTGGCAATGTACCTAGGGCTGAGCTTTCCCTTCTTCCTAAACCACATCACACCCTTGTTGGGTGAAATCTTCAACCAAACTCAATCTCCCTCCATGAACTCCAGTGGTTGAATTTGACTATCAATATAACATTTGGGAGACTCTAGGCTGTCGACAATCTAATCTGAATCAAATGCACCTACTTCACGACATCTCTAAGCAAACCAATGTCAAGGCTATCAATTGTAGCAGAATCAAACCAGCCTATGGGTGATCTATACGTCTACCAATATAATGCCTCAAAAGGGGCCATCTAGATTCTAGAATGATAACTATTGTTGTAAGCAAACTCCACCAAGGGCAAATGCTAAGCCTACCTAGCACCAAAATCAACAACACAAGCTCTAAAAATATCCTCAAGCACCTGAATAGTCCTCTCTAACTGATCATTTGTGTGGGGATGAAAAGTTGTACTCAAATCTAGTCTGGTACCTAAGCTATGCTGCAAGGCCTTCTAGAAATGGGATGTAACCAATAAGCCATGATTTGACAGAATGGAAAGTGAGACCTCATAAGTCTCACTATTTGACTAGTATAAAGTCGAGCTAACTTCTTGGCTATAAACTTTACCTTGACAGAGACAAAGTGCGTGGGCTTGGTCAATCAGTGCACTACTGAGCGTATAGAGTCAAGCCCGCTAACTATAGGAGGTAAGCCAACTATGAAATCCATGATGATGCATTCCTACTTCTACTCAGGAATAGGCAACCTCTGTAGCTCTCCACCTGGCCTCAGATGCTCGCACTTGACCTGCTGACATGTCAAGCACCTAGCCACAAACTATAAAATGTCCCTCTTCATGTCGCACCACCAATAATGCTAGCTCAAATCATGGTGCATCTTAGCTATCCATAATGAGTCTCCTCAAGCATCAACCTGATCAAGTCACCTACCTTAGGCAAACAATCCTATCTCCATTCCTCCATAAACCCTTAGAATCAAGCTTAGCTTCCTTAGCCTCCCCTCTAATCACCTTGTCACGAATCTTACATAGTCTTTCATCCTCAAACTGGCGGCTCTTAATCTGATCCATCAAGGTAGAATGGCCTCCACATAAGCAAGCAAACCATCATCCTTAGAAATCTGCAAACTTACTAAGTCATTAGCTAGCCTCTGAATATTCCTAGCCAAAGGTCACTCCTCAACCCGAATAGCTACAAGACTCCTCATACTAGAAGTCTTCCTACTGAAAGAGTCTGCTACCACATTGCCCTTACCCAGGTGATATAGGATAGTAACATCATAATCTTTTAGAAGCTCAATCCACCTTCTCTCTCTGAAGCTCATGCCCTTCTAGCTGAATATGTACTGTGGACTATGATGATCAGTTTAGATGTCACAGTGAAAATAATAGAGATAGTACCTCCATAGCTTCAATACAAACACAACAACTACCAGCTCCAAGACATGGGCAGGATAGTTTTTCTCATGAGTCTTCAACTGTTCAGAGGCATAAGCTACCACATTCCCCTTTTGCATCGAGACTCCACCCAAACCAACTCTGAATGCATCACAATACAACATGAACTAACACCCTCCTCTGGCAAAGTCAGTATATGAGTTGTGGTTAATAGTAACTTGAGCTTTTCGAAGCTCTGTTCACACTCATCCGGCCAATGGAACGGAGCATTTTTCTAAGTGAGCTTAGTCAATGGAGCTTTTATAGAAGAGAAACCCTGCACAAATCACCAGTAACTAGCTAAGCCCACAAAACTCTGAATCTTAATAGCCGAAGTAGGTCTAGTCCAACCCTAAACTGCCTGAATCTTCGTTGGATTAACCTATGTACCCTATTTAGAGATAATATGACCCAGGAATGGCATTGAGCTCAACTAAAACTCGCACTTGGAGAACTTAGCATGCAACCTCTCCTCTCCAAGCCACTGAAGTACAATCCTCAAGTGCTGTTCATGATCTGCCTTAGTCCTAAAGTAGACCAATACATCATCGATGAAGACAATAACAAAGGAATCTAGATATGGTCGGAATGCACCATTCATAAACTCCATAAATGCTGCCGTGGCATTAGTCAGGCCAAATAACATCACAAGAAACTCATACTGCCCATACCTCATCCGAAAAGCTATCTGAAGAATGTCAGAAGCCTTGATCCTCAGTTGATGACATCCAGATCTCAAATCAATCTTAGGAAATGTTGTTGAACCCTGAAGCTAATCAAATAGGTCATCGATCTTAGGTAGGGAATACTTATTCTTAACCGTCACCTTGTTCAGCTGTCTATAATCAATACATATTCTCATAGAGTCATCCTTCTTGATCACAAACAAGATGAGGGCAACCCAAGGTGATACACTAGGGTGTACAAACCCCTCTCTATAAATCTTGGAGCTACTCCTTTAGCTCCTTTAACTCAGCTGTAGCCCTACGGTAGGGAGGAACAAAATTGGGCTTAGTGAGCGGCTCAAGATCAATAGCGAAGTCAATATCCCTATCAGGAGGTACTCCAGGAAGATCAGTAGGGAACACATCGGCAAACTCCTAAATAATAGGAATAAACTCCATCAATGGTAGCTTAACATCGATATCACGAATAAAGGCCAACTAAGCAAGAAAACCCCAATCGACTAATTTTTGTGCCCAAATGTAAGAGATAACTCTACCAGGATAGGAACAACTCGAACCTCGCCATAAGATACTCGATCTCCTCGGAATAGCTAGAGTCAGGGTCTTAGCATAACAATCAAGAATAGACCAATGAGGAAAAAGACAATCCATCCCCAAAATCACATAAAAATCAATCATGTCAAGTATAATCATGCCAACACAATTATTATAGCCATATAAGGAGAGAAAACATGATCAATACACCTAATCCACCACCAAGGGATCACTTATTGAGGTCTGGACAGACATAAAAATAACATCACAAGGCAAGTCAAATCCCAAGGAGAAGTATGCAAACACACATGAATAAGTATAGCCAGGATCAATAATATTTATGCAGGGTAATGGTAGACCAAAACAATACCTGTAATGACTGAATCCAATCCCTCGGCCTTAGGCCTCTCAAGAAAAGCATAGAAATGTCCACCCCTACCCCCATCTATCTGAATAGGTCCTCTGCAACCCTATTACCCACTATATCACCTATAGCCCAACCTGGAGTAGATCAACCTCTGCCGGGCTGACCTCTACCATGACCCTAATACGAGGGGCTGAATCTATGACTAGAGGTGCTAGATCTGTAACTGCTGCAACTGAATAAGTGTGGTATGGCCCCATATGAGTCCAATGGAGGCAAAATTTGAGCATATGATCTAAAGAGCCACACCCCTAACAAGATCTCAAGTAATGAGAGTGTTGAGAAGATGAAGGGGGGACATTGTAACTATCTCGGCCACAGGCCTCGAATGGGAATTGGAAGGACCTGTCTCTGACTGTGATCATTAGAACCACAAGGGCCCTGACCACCCTCTGAAGCAGGAAACGGTGCATGGACTGACCCTCTATGCTGGGGTGCACCACATTCCTTATGGAAGCCGCTGCCTTTGGATGAAGTACCAGTGAAATGGCCCTAAGATTGGACCTTCATGGGGTCTCCAAACTCCTCACTTAACAGTAACTGTACCTTCTTTGTGGTACCAACTATAGTTTGGAATGAATCACCCTCCCGTGAGGACTGGAACACATAAGAGCGAATAGAGAATTCCAATCCTTTTATGAACCTGCAAACTCTCACTGCGTTAGTAGGAATAGGTGACAAAGTATGTTGAGACAGCTGGTAAAAATCTGGTATCATACTCAGCTACGATTATGCCACCCTAGGTCAAGGTCTTAAATCTAGTTTGGCTCCACTCTAGTACTCCAGAGAATGAACCTCATAACAGCCTCTGAGAACACCTCCTACTCAACTGGAGGGGACCTTGTTGGCCTGGAACACAGATATGACTGCTATTACTCAAGAGCTGATTCTCTCAATTGTAGACCAACAAACCTGACCCCACGTGAATCCACTAGGCCTACAGCCTCCAACATCTCATAACTCAAAGTGCGAAACTTATAAGCATCTTTCCCTTACCACCTGGAACTTGGGTGGTTTCATATATTGAAACTTCTCGTACCCCTCTTGATCATTGGCTGTCAATATTGGCTCATGAGCAACCTGAGCTGGAGTAACTATCTATGTTGGTGTATCAATAGACACATGCTGAGGTACATAAGGTGGCTAGCCCACCAAAGTTGAATGCTCTGCCACATAATCATCATAATCCTGGGTCTCTGGCACCTGAGGAGGGGGAACCTCACCCCTAGCTAGTGCCTATGGTATACCTCAACCAATGTTCTCTAGCATGCCCATCATTCTATAAAGTGTGCCATGAAAAGTGATTGGATCCTCGGCCTTTGGAGGAGCCTGGGGATGCCTAGGCTCGAGTGGAAGCTCAGGTGACATGCCTCTACCATAGTCTCTTGTAGGAGCTGCGCCTCGAGCATATCCTCAGTCCCTACCTTGACCTCTGGATCAATTTCTACCTCTGCCCCGAGCTGGGGTATTAATAGAAGGCTCACGGGCTGGCTCCTTAGCTTTTCCCATATGTAACATTTTGTTCTTGGCCATCTGCAAAAAGAATCAACAACACTCAACAACCTCACAACAACCACGCACTATAAGAATTGAAAGAATAAAAGAAAATTTCTGAACAGTCTCTGTAGACTCCAAAGGATAAGTAATGAACGTCTCCGCACCAATCTTTCAAACTCTACTCAACTAGGCTTGTACATATGTGAGACCTATGAACTTGAGACTCTGACACTAAATTGTCATGACCTAAAAATGGACATGATAAGACTCTCCTAAACCACCAAGATAAGTAAGACAAAACCTACTCAATTCAATAATAAAACTAAAGTAAAAGAGATAAAGTCTAAATAAGGTCAAGCACTAGAATGTCAAGCCTGTAAAACCATCCAAAGACTGATGTCACATGTAGAAGCCTCTAGTACTAAATACAATAGAAAATAAATACAACTCTGAGTTTCAATCCTCAAATAGAACATAAGATAAATGGATAGGGACTCCAAGAGTTTGCTAAATAAACAAGCCGCTGCCTCTCGAATATCCAAGAAGCTCAGTCCAAATAGATGGAAGCTAACTCAAGTAGAACCGGGCTCACAACCTACACATATGTGTAGAATCAAGGGTCAATACCAATACAATAGGCACTCAACAAGATGATCTAAATAACAAGTAAAGCATACAGAACAAAATACTCATTTCACACCAACCACATACCTCCGAACTACACACCCGCACTCACCAAACTCCCAGCAACAACAATATATGGATACATGTATACAATATTTAGTTTCAACAGATACCTCCGGATATAGACTAATAATACCACAATATATTTCAATACACAATTCAATCACATAACATATACTTTCAAATAGTTTCAAATACTCAACAAGTATAACTCATGTATAACCATCACATAATTCATTTTCAATAACTGAATCAAATCATAAATATAAGATAATATGGTATGATATGTAATGTAAATAGCATAAAATGAAATGATGTAAATGCAATGTCTGTCCTACAATACACATCCACTAATATAATCAGTCTGGAACCAATGGAGGATATATCTGTCCATGTACCTGCCCTATATCATAACGCCCATTCTTGGTGTTTCAATATCTCATATCAGCTTTCCCGCCACAGAAGTGTGGCCCAATCCCTATCTCTCCTTAAATATTCCTGCCATGGACGTTTAACCTCATCTTTATTTTTCTTTCAATATCTCATCAATGTCTCATCAGTGGAACTCAGTCATAATGTACATTAAGAACATATATAAGAAATGCAATGATGATGAGTGCAAATAATAGTTTTATAATATATACATCATCTCAAGTCAAATATTAAAATCAATAAGGCATACTGACAAGTTCATTTGAAGCCTACAATTAATTTCTAACCCACAAGTGAGGCTCAACCACAATATTTTTAATTTCTAGCAATAAGTCAACATAACACTATTTATAAATTTTTATATCACAAGGATTCTGAATATCGCAACATAAGTCAACAAGTATCAGTCTCATTATTTCACTTCTAAGTCACAGAAGAAATTTATAATTGATCAAGTTCTCATAATTTATCAAGTACAACTCAATCAACAACACATATCTAATCATTCCAAGCGATAAATAAAGAAAAGATAATGTTCAAATAAGCTTAACAAAGTTTAGGATTCCACCTGCCTAACCTAGTAGCTAAATCAAGTAATAGCTAGGGGATTTTGCCTTGCATTCGCACCCAAACGTCACAATCTAATCCAATATAGCATCACAATCACATGATGAATCTAATGACACTAAAATCATTCAACTCGAGTGAAAAGGGAAAAATGGTAAAAAATCTCATGCAAAAAAAAGTAACCACAATCTAAAAATTAATACATAAAAATGGTCACCAAAATCTAAAAACTAATATATGAAAATGTTCTCCACATAATAAGGATTCCAATGGTGAAAACCATTTCGAAAATGAAGTTGAAAAAATTCCAATTTTTAAATCAAAATTTCATATCCGAAAAAACCCTAAATTCTCCCATTAAATGTTTCCAATTTCAAGTTAAAATTATAAATTGATTAATAGGACTTTAAGAATGGAATAGAAACTAGTTACCCAATAGTCTTGACTTGAAAATTCTTAAAGAAATTGCCTAAAACAGAGTTTGGAAGTGTAAAAATGGACGAAAATGGTCCTGAGCCATTATTTTTTAAAAACTTAAACACTGTTGTAGGCAACTAACTCTCTGCGAATGTAGATAGGGGCCTTGCGAATGCGAAGGTCATTAAGATTAGACCTCTACAAACATGACTCCAAACCCGCGAATGTGGGGCTCTGAAATGGGTGCACCAGATACAATTCAAACTAGGTAAAACACAGCTCAATATTTCATAATTAGGACCCTTAAAATTCGTTCGAAGCTCCTTGAACAAAAATCAAACATATACCCCCACCAGAAATGACATTCCAGACTTAATGGAACCATCAAAATTTGAATCTGAGACCTCCTTATATATATTTATATTTACTGTATAATCTGTGCACACCATGTGCTGTAAATGACCAGCTGATCAGTGGCATAGCTATATCGGGATCGTCCCTGGCTAGGTTCTTCCTTAACCCCTCGGGCTACCACCCGTAATAAGATTTTTCCTGCTAGGTGATTCTTCCACCCCTCGGGATATCAGGATCGTCCCTGGCTAGGTGATTCTTCCACCCCTCGGGCTACCACCCATCAATAAACAATATGCTTTATCTTTCAATTATCTTTGAGATGATTCTTTTGATGGTTATAATATTGGAGCTTTAGGGCTGTATATACAACATATGACATGTAGATAATCATAAAAGGCAATATGGCAATGGACAGAGTATGTTACATTAATAATGTAATGCATATGAAATGAAACAACTCATGAACATTACTTAGCAACAAGAGTTCAAGTAACTTGGTATCCAAGTATGGATGTAGATTTGAAGGTGATTGTGTGTGGAATCATATGAACATGTAACACAAATGGAGACACAAATAATTATTTTGTCGGAGTTGCTAAATACCTTTATGTACCAAGGAGAAATCTATGTTTCATGCCAAATGATATGAAATCAAATAGCCTTACATACCTTGTTGTATGACCTCGTTACTACCTTGGAGCGGCTGTGGTTTCTCTAAAATATTTATCTAGCAATAATACTAGTATTAGCAGCAAAACAACACTTCTAGGCAGTCCAATATCATAAAAACGATCACCCGGACAGCATGCTTTCAATTAATGACGCAAAGGCATTTCTTCAACCTTTTCACTTATAAACGTAATTCTAAAAACCATTCTTACGTACATTTCTAGTACATCTTATTTTCAGACCCTTGACAGTCCTAAAAGATCCCACAAAACATAACATATAACAATTCTTCACAACATACCAACAAGCGGCATAACATTACATCTTTCACCATACTTCGACGTCAACACCCCAAACTTGTTTTTACTTTACCAAAATTATATCCAACGTTTTTACATGAAAAATCAGTCATAAAATAGTCCAAAAATAGTCCTAAAATAGGTGAAAGTCGTGGAACAACATATTACAGTTTTCAGCTCCCAAGTTTCTTTTAAGATGAAATTACGACGTTGCACAACAACTCATCTTTGTGGACTGTAAAAGTGGTGCAACAGCTTCATTATATGACTAACAACCTATATATTATTAGAAAATAAGTCTTACTTCATAATTCATCAAACCAATGAAGAGAAAATCCTCTTGAACAACAAGAAACGTTAACAACAATACTTAGGACACATGCTGTCCACAATTTCCAGCATAACATAATAGCATATACTTCTTGTTTTTCATGAAGAAATCTTACTAGCAATATATATATCTTAAACCATGTTACGAACATCAAATCCTCTTCATAATACAACCCACAAACCATATAGAAGTCACTAAAATAAAAGGCAAGTGTACAACAACTTTCAGGACACATGCTATCCAGAATTTCCAGTAGATTTCTAGCATAACATACTATCATATACTTCTTGTTTATGAAGAAATCATACTAAATACATAACTATAATTACTTACCTTTGCCTTATAGCTTCTGTATTCCCTTCAAAATCCTTAGAGAATTGTGTTTGAAGCTTGATGAAGTGAATTAGAGAGAAGACAAAAGACTTTAAGAAAGTTGAAACTTTATTTCCTAGTGGAATGAATTAGTGCTTCACTTGATCCATTTTTAAAGATTAATTTGGCCAAATTTGTCTTCCACTTGAGACCTGATAATGACACCCATTAATAGCCTATTAATTTAGCATCTTATCCTCCAAAATTGGGCTTAATTGGGGTCTCAAATATGATGGACCTTGGCTGGCAATTTCCTGCTTTGTTCTTAGTTGGTTTTGGTTCCAAATGGCCAAGTTGTTTGTAGTGTACTTAGGATCTTTTTAAAATTCTTCTTGGATTGAAAATAAGGTCTATTTATGATACTAAAATATGGGCCAAAGTTACACCCTTAACACAGAATTTATTCATAATCAAACTTGAACAAATGCAATGTCGAGTCTTGTCTCCGTTTAGCTATCAATTCTAAGCTAAGAAAGTAGGTGACTCACCTACTAAATTATTAAGTCATACAATAACCTCAGTTCCTTACTTAATTTAGGG
>JAOTQR010077450.1:0-12154 GCA_025774065.1 Solanum ossicruentum | reverse complement strand
AAATAAGACCACACTTTAATTTACATAGTCTACAAAGTCTCTAGATAAGAGAAAGTATCTGACAAGGGTTGGGACAGGCCCCGCCTCAACTAGCTGTACAATATAAACATATAAGCTCTAGCCATACACAAAGCCCGAAAGCAACCTGGAGCTTGGTAACTATAGTTGAATGTCCTGTACTCCTACTGGGGAGATCTACTAGCACCTGTACTTGCAACATGAAATGCAGGTCCCCCATAAGGGACGTCAGTACGAGATAATGTGCTAAGTATGTAAGGTAGGATATACTGTATATCAAGTAATAACTCAAATGAAACTGTACACTGGTGTAACATAAGACCACCTTTAGTTATACTGTGGGATCATGTACTTTATGTTTCTTTATCTTACTTTACCTTTACTGTAAAATCTGTGCACAGCTGTAAAACAAATGACCAATTGATCAGTGGTGAACTATATCGGGTTCGTCCCTGGCTAGGTTCTTCCTTAATACCTAGGGCTACGGCCCGTGATAGGATCGTCCCTGGCTAGGTGTTACTTCCACCCCCTCGGGCTACCACCTATCAAAAACTGTATACTGTATCTTTCAATTACCTTTGAGATGATTCTTTTGGTGGTCACAGTATTGGAACTTTAGGACTATATATGTAGCATATGACATGTAGATAATCATATAAGACAATATGATAATGAAAAAGAGTACGTTACATAAATAATGAAATGCGTCTGAAATGAAATAATTCGTGAACTTTATCTAGTAACAAGAACTCGTGTAACTTGGTATACAAGAATGTATGCAGATTTGAAAGTGACTATATATGGAAGCATGTGAACATGTCAAAGAATGGAGACACGGTTAATAGTTATGTTGGAGTTGGCAAATGCCTTCATGTACCAAGAAGAGATCTATGCTTCATGCCAAGTGATACGAAATCAAGTAGCCTTACATACCTCATTGTCTGACCTTGTTACTACCTCAAAATAACCTTCCGTTCCTCCAAATACTTATCTACAACATAGTAAGGGATAAAACTAGCATGAGTAGCCAATAGACACATCTTGGCAGCCCAATTACATAACAAAACAACACACGGGCAACAAGCATTTAATTAGCGACGTTAAGGCGTTTCTTCAACCTTTTCACGTATAACCATATTTTCGAACAACCATTCTCATGTACATGTCACATACATCTTGTTTAAGATTCTTGACAGACTTACAACAGCCCACAAAGAACAACACATAACAATTTTACACAACCTAAAAATGGACAACATAATGTTACCTTCCTTCGCTACATTTCGACGTCGACAATTCCAAACCTATTCCAACTTTAACCAAACTTTTCCAGCAACATTTCTATAGATAAACAGTCCTAAAATAGTCTTATAATAGCACCCAACAGTTCATGAAGGTCGTGAGCTGATAACCTTCCATCCAACAGCCCACAAGTTCCAATCAATATTCCACGTAAGGTAACACAATAAAGCGCGCTTGGTAAGTGAAACAAAAATCAGGGTAGCAACCCTAGGGTGATAAGTACAACTCAAACCATACTAAGAACATCAATTTCTCTTCATAATACAACCCACAAACCATAGAGAAATCACTAAAACAAAAGGAAAATATGCAGCAACTTTCAAAACAGAATCTGTCCAGATTTTCCAGCACCAACATACTAGCATATACTTCTTGTTTTTCATAAAAGAAAACCATAATAAACATATGTATAAACTTACTTACCACTACCTTCAAGGTATAGGGCTTCTATAAGAACCCTAGAAGTTCCTTTTAGCTGCTTTACAAGTCAAGACACGTTGAAAGAAAAGTTGGAGACAAAGCTGATTTTTTTGTGTGTGTTCAAGTTGAGAAATGAATTGGAGCTGCTTTTGAGCCCTTTATAAAGAGGTCTTTGGACGACCTTCCCTTGACCTTTTGACCACCTTAAACCACACATTATTAAGTTGCTTATCCACCAATTTGGCCCTTGCACTTGGGCCTAAATAGGTCTCCAAGTTTATGGGTTTGGGCTTCCTATTTTTCAATTTTCTCTTTACTTAGTTTTTGGCCCAATTTGTTAAGTGTATTGTGATGTCTTTGGGCCCTTTTTGTTATACTTCTTAGGCTAAAAATGTATCCCATTTATGATGCTAAAACATAGGCCAAAGTTATACCCTTAACACGGACTTTATTCATACGAATTTGGACAAATTCGACATCGAGCCTCATCTCCGTTTAGCTAGAAAATTTAAGCTAAGCAAGTAGGTGACTCAGCTGCTAGCTTTCTAAATCCTACAAGCACCTCTATTCTCTCCTTCATTTAAGGCTGTAATCTTCTCAATTCGGCACAAAACATGTATACACTCGACCCTCTTAAGCGTTGGACGCACGTATAGCCCATTAACACGAGATTCAAGCACTTTTAAAAATTGGCGCTAATTTGACCAAACCATGTCATGCTTCATTTGAATTGTACTAGTATTGTAAAGTGTGGGGTGTTATAAAGGGGGAATGACCCCAACATCAAAACATCATTTCTATGTCTATGAAGCCTCTATTCGTGTAAGTCTAACAAGGTATCATGACAGGCCATGACTACTATAAACTCAGAATGACTCAAAGCGTAAGAAAATTAAATAAAAGACATGCTTCTGATGCAGGGGAGGACTCACCAACTCTCTGGAGCTATAAATCTCTGAACCTCAATGAATCATATGCTGAAGTCCTCTGTCTATTGAATCTGCACTATGAAATGATGCAGCGCCAAATGGCGTTAGTACGTGGAATGTATGGTGTGTAAACGGGCTAAATTAAAAGTAAACAATAGAGACACAATAATATGGAATAACATCAACTCATCAGACATTCATTTCATCTCAGAATAAGAAATAGACACCTTCGCATCAACATCAATCAAGACTCATACCATCACATCGACATAACTATCAAGGTGGAACCTATCTAGGAGTTTCTCTAATCGACAACCATCACCTATGAGCTGTGATGATACAATGAAGCGATGTCATTGCAACATCCATCTAGTACCTTGTCGGGGTATAGAGTTTAGTCTATTAGTTGATCCATAAATCTATCAAGTCCTCGATCTTTTGGGACTGAGGAAACATCCATTTTTCATGGTCCAATCCTCTCCTACGCTGGCCACATAGTTAATGAGGGCAAGTGAGACTCACTCTTACTCATTTCGGTACTCAGTACTCCTCGCAGGACTCAACATGTTCATAAGCCATCAAACATCAAGATTTCTTATCACTTAGTCTCTTTTGAACAAGGAACATCATACATCTCATCTATCATCAACTCAATGGATTAAGGACGGTCTTTCAAGGTTAAATTCAACCTCTTTAAGACTTTAAGGACATTACTCTCAACCAATTCCATCAACATCATCATCAATACATTCAAATCAGGACCAGGAACACAACATTAAGCACATTCATATTACCAAGGCGCTAGACATCAACCCCTTAGCTCATTATTATAATGTTTAACAAAGTAATCATGTAGGTTTTATGTAAGAATTCAAATAAATCATTTAAACAATAAATCAAAGTAGTGATCATCATCAAGTTAAGAATATATATATATATATATATATATATTAAAGGAATAAGTTTTAAATAACATATCCAAGAGTTTCACATATAGGAATCATTACCTTCAACTATCGACTTATTGCTATCAATGGGGCACGTGGGAGGATAATCCCATATTTTGGGTAGCCTTACATACCTGGATAAGAATTACTAAAGCTTGTTTAAGGAATTGACCCGAATTTAGGAATCCTCAAGCTTTCTCTTCTTTCTCCTTCAAGGACCTTGGCTTAGAAATTAAGAAAATGAGTTTTGAAATCCTTAATCTGATATAAACTATCCTTAAACATGTTTTTGGGACTTAGGATAGGTTGAAAAATGACCAAAAGGCCCTTCCCATAATAAAAATTAAATTTCCCACTTTGTAACAACATGTCAGCGTCGCGCCAGGGGCGCAGATGTGTTTTTTCGCAAAATTTCGCTTTTTCGATCTCCCGTCGAAAATTTAAAAAACATAGAAGTGTGAGTCCATTCCCCAGACACGTCGGGCCCTAGGATCGCACTCTCACTATCCCAGAATTAATTAATAAAAATTATTTTTTGAGTCGATTGCTCTAAAATTGGGTTGGGGTCATTTTCTCACTCAAAATTTTGCACTGATCGCAAATATGGTCTCAAATTTTCAATTGGAGCTTGGGAAGACGAGTTATGCGCATGATTACATTCTAGAGGTATTTCTAAAATTTTGTGAGGTATTACATCATCTCCCCCTTGGGATCATTCGTCCTTGAATGATGAGTAAAGGTGGGATTAAGGCATGAGTAGACTCAAGACTCATCTCGATACTCACTCGAAGAACTCTCAACTATCCATCACCCTCTATACTCTCTACATTACACTCAAGAATTGAATAAACACATCAATTCAAGAATGGGGTCTTCAATTATGTTACAGATAAGGATATTACCTTCGACATCATCGTCATTTGGCATGAATAGTGGGTATTATTCTTCATAGCTTCCTCAGCTTCCCATGTAGCTTCCTGAACAAATTGGTTCCTCCATAGAACTTTGACGGAGGCTATCTCCCTGTTCCTCAACTTACGAACTTGACGATCAAGGATTTGAATTGGAATCTCCTCATAGGACAAACTATCTTGTACTCTAGTACTCTCAATAGGGATTGCCAAAGTAGGATCTCCCAAACACTTTTTCAACATCGACATGTGGAATACTGGATGGATTCTGTCTAACTCAGAAGGCAAGTCTAACTCATAAGTGACCTTCCCAATCCTCCTCACAATTGATAGGGTTCGATGTGGTGTAGACTTAACTTTCTTTTCTTTCTGAACCTCATGACGCCCTTCATAGGTGATACCTTCAAGTACACCTGTTGGCATCCAATTTTTATCCTCCATAATACAAATTAATTATTGAGCTTCCTGAAATTTCAACAATTTAAAATAATTCTTTAGAAAATATGAATATATATATATATATATGTACGTTTTAAAAAAAATTGAATATTTTTGAGTATTGTTATAATTTTAGATTATATTATATAGTTTATACATTTTTGGAATTATTATGCATCTTTCTTATATAATCTTTCAAAATTATGCCAAAAGATTTTTAACCACCTTAGTTTAATTATAAACATTTTTCAAATTAACTCACTATTAGTTGAGTTAATTATTTTATTTCGTTAATTTAAGAAGCTCTTTAATCGATTAGTATTGAATTTATCTTGTAGCCAAATTAACTAATTGATTCAATTTGGTTATATTTCAAAATTGATCAAAATTGCAATTAAGTGGCTAAGTTTTCAAGTCAATTTCTACCCATTCTAACAAGACCCAATTGATCCATTTTGTATCAATTTTCGGCCCAATTAACCCCAAAACCGGGCCCAACATTACACATTGTACTCACCTGTACATACGCCCCTTTCTTCTTCAACAAACCCAGCAGATTACCACAACACTCAAAACCAAACACCTGACAGCAAAATCCCTTTTTCTCTTCAACGATCTCCCTATCTCTTCTCTCCCACTTTTTGGATTCAAAAGGGGACGTCCCACCTATACATGGCCGACAAAAGGTACGAATTTGCAATCAAGAACAGTGTTCAACGCTAAAAATCCGTTCAGTGCATTGTTTGGACACCCACGTTCTCTCAAATCAATCTGAAAAAAGGGTTATCAGATCTTACTTTTGCTTCTACTCCATCATTAATTCTCCCACTTGGTTGAGATTTACCTTGGGAGGAATTTGAAATTTGAATTCTTGGGAGCCAAAATCGGCTATAGAAAGGCAGATCGGAAGGTTAAGGATCGACCAAGGGCCATAGAGTTAAGAAGAGGAAAATCATCAGAGAATCACTTGCTGGCAATTCAAGAACTATCTCGTCTCCCTTCCCTTTGTTTTCCAGTAGTTGAAGTTTGAGTTCGGAAAAGAGTTCGCACTTGACGTTGAAGTCCTCGTTTGCTGCTCCATAAAAGTTAATACCCTCATCCAAGTCCATTGTCTCCGTAAATGATGTGTGTGTTGCTATGGCTCTGGTTGTTATTAACTGTTCGAATGCTAAATGTTAAGTTGATACGTTTTCAAGTTATTGTGTCTGGGTAAGTTTACTGTCAATGTCTTCTTTGTTCACTGTTAAGTTGCGAAGAATCAAGTTAGGATTGAAATGATTCTTCTTTTCAAAACACATGTTGTAAATGTTCGGATTCTAGTTCGTTATATACCCCATTTAATGTTAGTTCTATTTTCCTAAACTCGTACCTGTGAACCTTTTACTGATTTATCATGATTTGTTTAAGTTTGTCCATTTCCTTCTCTCCTGGAGTCTTTGGTTTTACTTACGTGATTTATCTTCTTGATTTTTGCTTTGAAATTTCTTAGCTCACTTGAAGTTACTAGGTAGTAGCTAAGTGTTTTGAATCTGCAAATCTGTATGTTTTAGTCTATGTTTATATTTAATCTCTTTTGTGTTTGTCGTGCCTTCCCACTTCTTTGAGATTTAGATACTTTCTAGCATCTTGAAGAAAATCAAATTGCCTAGTTGAACAAGGCAAAACTTATTCTACATGAAATTAACTAGTTTTCTTCTATTTATCTTGCCATAGTATTCTTCAGTCTATTTTTTGTCCTATTTGCTTATCACTGCCCTGTTTTTAAACTTTCACTTACACTTTGTTCATTGTCTTAAGCTTCAGTTTCCATCTCAATTCTTTTGTTATTAATTCAAGTTTTTTTTGGTTGTGTTGGGAGGATCTAAGTTAGACCTTTGGTTGATTTCATTATTGATATATGCGGTTGCATCAATATCATGTTGTTGTTTTAAGTTATGGCGAAATCATGTCCCATCTTTGCTCCAACGTGCTGGGATACTTTTGCTTTGAAGTCTATTTCCTCCCAACATCTTTAAAGGGATAAAGTTGGTTCGGCTTTGCTCATAGTAGTGTATCATTTTTGTTTAGTAAGTAGGGTTTGTTATGAGTCTATTTGGCCTCCAGTTGTTTTAGTTTTATCTCATCATCTAGTGGTGTTTTCTGTTAGGAATCTAAACTCAATTATAATTTTCATTCTGGTTTTAAAACATGTCCACTTTATCTCGTATGGTATAGAATTCGCCACTGTTATGTTCTGTTGTATTTGACTTGTTCTTTCCTGTTTCCGATTTCGAAGCATGGCCGCGATTTGAACTCTAGATCCCATGACTTCCCTGCTAATACATTTTTCATATTCCTGGAAAACAAGAAGAGTCTTAGCTTAAGATCGCTACATGTTACTATATGAAATTTCGGTTTACTGTTTTAGATCCGCCTCTCCTCTTCACCTTTTGTGCCTCTGTTACATCAGAAAAGTTATAAAAATGCAGAAAAATTCTGTCTTCTGTTGGTATCATTTTGTTTCGAAAAGCGTGTACTTTATCTTGTCTGACCTGAAGCTTGCCATTTATTACATTGTTTTCGCCTGAACTTAGTGCGTTGTTTCTCAGCCCACATGACTCCCTTTATCTTGTCAACTGGAATTTGTTGGAATATCTCCACATCCCTGCTAAAATCTTGAATGTTCTAGCTGTATACAATGATGAGTATCCTGCCTTTGCTCGATTCCAGAATCACTGGAAATCTCCATGGTGACATATAGTTGTTATTCCTTAGAAGCATGCGGCTGTACCAACAATTGCTAGTTCCATTTCTTTCACTACTTCTTTTGAACTATTTGCCTTTTGCTATAAATAGACTGCATATGTAGTTCCTCTGATACACCGACTAGGTCGATACTAGCTCAAAATTTCATTTTTTTCTTTTAGCTCATTTGATCTCTTATACATCCATCTCTATTATAGCTCTTAAGAACTTGTTAGTTGATGTGGCCTTCTTTATTTTATGTTTATCTTATTTAATATCATGAAAGTTGAATGTCTTACTAATCTTTATATTTTCTCTTTATTTGCATGAACACTTTGGGAGCTGGAGTTTCTATTTTTGGAACTCATATGGGCCAGTAGCTATTGGGATCGTCATCACGCTCGGAGTCTCGTAAATTAGGATTCAACGTCCCTTGGCTTTCTCCGTCCCTGTTTGATTACATTTGTTTCATACAATTCGATTAATATTTCCCTTATGAATGTGGATACATTGCTTAATTTCATTTATATTTTTGAAGATTATTTTGTGTTTAGTATTATATGCTAACAAATTTAATATCATATTCATAGAATGGACTCTCACAACTAAGCCATTTTAGGTTTTAAGTTGATTTTCTCGTATATAATGTAATACTTCATTTGGGGTCATTTTAAATTTTTTCACAGATTTTTCTTCAAATAATAAAATAAAACGCCTTTTAGAATTTTACATTTCTTTGACTAATTTCTTAAGAATCGTCATATCTTTTCTAAAAAATAGTAACTAGAGCAACACGATATTTTCTTAATATAACCTTTTGATATTCAAAATTTTTCTTAACATGTTTGATAATACAATGTATGTATATGTATTTGTTATATGTGAGGTATATATTTTATCTTATATTTTTATATTGGGTATATTTAGTATAATATATATATAGTTATTGTTATTTTACCGGTATGCATAAAAGCTCCATATATTTTGACAACACACATAAATACATTTTATTTTATTTTACACACATACAGAAACACAAATTTTACAAAATTTTCATTTTATTTTATGTTATTCTAGTTATTCATTTTATTTCAAAGTCGTACCTCATTTAATTTGTACTCAAATTGCATGTATTGTTATATATCTACTAAACATTATCCCATTTCATCCTTCATATGGATTTTGTAAATAAAGTAATAAGTTTTCATACCCAATCTTTCCATGAGTTGTTTATGATCAATTTTATAGGCTTATTTATTCTACACGATCTTAAACATTAGTTTATATTCTAATATATAAATTCTTGCATATTTCAAGTTTATCTATTTATTATATTGATTATTTAGTTATTTTATTTTTTTTCTTGAATAAAAATAATAATGTAGTACTATGAAAGTTTTTCACGGATATTATAATCAATACATATGACATACCTTATATTTTGTTCCAACTCAAATTAATTATTTTTTAATCATTTATTTTAATGAATATTTATCACGAGTTATTTTTCTAAGCTAAATTTGAGGACAATTCTATCTTCGGATAGGCTCTAAGGGATGCCTAACACCTTCCCCTCGAGTAACCAAAACCCTTACCTAGAATTCTATTGGTTTTCGCAAATCAAACAGAGTCCACATCTATATTTTTCATCAATTGGTTTCTAATATTTTTCTTAAAATTAGGTTGTGACTCTAAATAATTTCTCAAAATCCGAGAGCACAATCACATGATGTTGAGAGCTATTTCAACTAGTTCGAAAATGGGGTGCGACAAAGTGGTGACTCCGCTGGGGACTTGTGTTTTAACCTTTATAGAGTGAAGCTTAGGAATTATATTTGTGGTTATTTGTTAGTTAATTATTCGTTTTATATATTGCTTTGATTGAAATGTCGCAAGTCAAATCCAACCTTGCGTTTCTTATTTGTTTGAAGAAACTATTTGTTACGACTTTCGTGCATTGTCGTTTGCATTTTTCTATTGAGTCCTTGGCCGTACACTTACACACTCTGTTACACATGGGGAATGTTTCACACTCCCCCAAACCTTCTTTTGGATTCCTTAGTTTCAAAGTTGGTGCAATAAGTTTAGTGTACCTTCTCGCAAATTCTCAGTCCCACTCTTAAACGTTTAGAGAAAACTCTTACTCTAGAAAATAGGTCATGTTGCATACGCCTTAGGCAAGATGGTTCAAGGAATCGTCTTTGCAATTAGGAAGCCACCCTTTTGTCAAAGGTTATACACCTGACGACATATTTTTGTGAGAATCGATGTGAATGATCCAAATTAAAACACATGATGGATTTGGAATAAACATACTTACCATACCTTTTCCCTTTCTTTTAGTGAACATTAACCGAAACCTTTCGAATATTAAGATAGTCACCTCTACTCCACAGATCCTGCGGAACTGGTGGTAGAATATCTGCGGAATGCATAGAGATGAAGTTAGAAGTTTTTTGGAGGGTTACTATCACTCATGCTAATTCGGGCAAACAAAATGCTCCTCATTCTGTTGGGTATCGGGGAGAACATCAATCTCAAAGTCAATCTCTCTATCAGGAGGGCCTCCAGGTAGATCCTTAGGGAACATTTCAGGGAACTCATTCACAATCTGGACTGACTCCAGAGTGGGGGGACTCAATATCATTAGACTTAACTCGCATGAGATGGTAGATACAATCTTTAGCGATTAGCTTTCTGGCTCTAACATAGGAGATAAACTTGCCCTTAGGTGCAACAAAACTTCCTTTCTACTTTAAGATAGGTTTGTTAGGAAACTAGACTTAACAACTCCGGTCCTACAATCAACCGAGGCATAATAGGCATGAAACCAATCCATGCCAAGGATCACGTCAAAGTCAACCATCTCCAATTCTACCAAGTCAGCCAAGGTATCTCTATGATAAATAGATACCACACAATCCCTGTAAACCCTCTCAGCTATGAGAGTGGAAACAGAAAAGGGTTCAAGCAAGCACTCTAGAAGAATTTCAAATATACTAGCCACATAGGGAGTTGCAAAAGACAGAGTGACACCCATGTCAAGCAATGCATAACAATCAAAAGTAAAGACTCGAAGCATACCCGTAACATCTGGTGCTGCATCCTGATCTTACTGATTACCCATGACATCAAGGTGGCTTGTCCCGCCTCTAGTACCTATAGGGGTACAAATCTGATGACTGCCAGCTGGGGGTGTTGTGGAGGACTGCACTTTATTGCTTCCTTCACCTTGTCTTCTCTTTGAGCAATCATACTGAAAGTGAACAGCCTGCCCATATTAGCAACAACCATCTTTTCCCACGCGACACTCTCCCAGATGAAGTTCACCACACTTATCACAAGGTGGCTCCCCCCTCGCACCTTGGGTCACACTAGCCTAATATTGAGAACCCTAGGCCCTATAATTTTGGTGACCATACGACTTCTAATCATACCTGTTTTGTTGGACATGTGCGCTCGCTGCAGAGGGTGCATAGTGAGAAAACCTCTTCTAAAAGTAGGATTGTCACCCTTATTCTGTATCAGCTGGCTAGGCTCATGACTTTCTAATTTTTCTTTCCTGCTCTTCGCTGTCTCTGTTTTTACCTTTCTCAGTTTTCTGGGCATATACCATAATCTTGGAAATGTCCATACCTAAGATCAACAATGCCGCTTTACATTCCTTCTTCACATGCCTGCCCAAATCAGACATAAACTTCCTCATCCTTGTCCTTATGTCTCGGACCATCTCTGGAGCATACCTGGACAACTTAATGAACTTGAGGCTTGTTTTAAGTTCACGAACTCCTCAGCCTTCTCCTCCTTCAACTTTTGGGGGAAGAAGTGGTCATGGAATTCAGCCTCGAACTTATCTCACTTCGCAGGCTCAACATCTTCACCTCTATTGTCCTCCCACTGGTTGTACCAGATATTTGCAACATTTTTCAGCTGGTGAGAGGAAAGCTCAACTCCTTCAATCTCATTAGCATGCATGACCCTCAATACCTTACATATCTCATCAATGAAATTATGTGGGTCCTCCTCCACCTTTGACACCCTATAGATAGGTGAGTTCATCTGTAAGAAGACCCTGAGACTGGTTGCAGCCGTGGACTCCTATGAGCTGGAGCTAGGAACCTAAGGACCTCGATTGTTACCTTGTGTAATGACCCGATAGGTTATTTTGAGAATTAGTCCTCTTGTTTTCCTAAGAGATTTATCTTGATAATTTTAAAAAGAGTATTTCGGACTATATTCTATAATTTCTATTATTTAGTGGAGGGATATCTTTAAATAATTAATTTAACTTATGGGCTAAAGTGGTTATTTATTTAAAAATCTAATTATCTCACATTAATTAAAATAAATAGTAAGGTTTTCTCTACATAATTAATTGAAAAAAAAAGGAAGAAACGGAGGAGGGTTTTGAAAGAAGACCGATACATCAAGAAAAAGAAGGGTAGAAAACATAACGGTGCGGCTA
>JAOTQR010077449.1:0-12155 GCA_025774065.1 Solanum ossicruentum | reverse complement strand
CTCTTTGGTGGGGAAGGATGTGTTTCACGACAAGCTGACTGGCCTCGACATTTCTAGGGCAAACCTTCTTATTTTATGCTCAAGCCATCCGTTGCTGGTACAACTGACCGAAACAGACTTCCATCAATCATTTTCCATTATTAATGCTAATTGCTCTTACATTTTCTTAACCCATTCTGTATCATCAATTTCTGCTTCAATAATGATTTGAAGCAAAGGGATTTCAACTTCTATAGGTATGACAACCTCAGTTCCATAGATTAATAAGTAAGGAGTCGCACCGATTGATGTACAAGTGTTCGTGCTATATCCCAAAAGAGCAAAAGGTAATTTCTCATGCCACTATCTGGATCCTTGGACCATTTTCCTAATAATCTTCTTGATATTTTTAGTTGTTGCTTCTACAATGTGGTCCATTTGCTTTGGGTCGATAAGGGGTTCAATGGTGATGGACAATTTTAAATTGTTCGCATACCTCCTTCATATAGTGGCTATTAAGATTTGTTGCATTATTTGTGACAATGGTCTTTGGTATAAAAACATGACATATGATATTGGAATGGACAATCTTCACCGCTGCTTTCTTGGTGACTGCTTTTAAAATAACAGCTTCTACCCACTTGGTGGAGTAGTCAATGGCAACCAGAATAAATTGATGCCCGTTAGAAGCTTTTGACTCCATTGGCCCAATAACGTCTCTTCCCCAAGCAACAAAAGGTCAAGGAGCAGACATAAGATGCAACTCTGAAGGAGGTGAGTGAATCAAGTCACGAAGGATTTGACATTAATGATACTTTTGAACAGAACGAAAGCAGCCTCTTTCCATGGTTAACAAGTAGTATCCTGCCTAAATAATCTTCTTAGCTAAGACATAATCATTTATGTGCGGGCTGCATACCCCTGAATACACTTTAGTCATAATCATTTCCGCTTCTTGAGAACTCACACATCTTAATAGATTCAAGTCTAGGTTTCTTTTATATAAGATTTCCCCTCTTAGAAGGAAACCATTGGTAAGTCCCCTAATAGTCTTCATTTGATCTCTTTTGGAATGCAATGGATATTATCTTTCTTTTAAGAACTGTTAGATGTCGCGATACCATGGTTTACCATCTGGCTCTGCTTCAATTATATTACAATAACCATGCTCATCCTTGATTTGAATTTCTAGGGGATGGAAGCATTGAGGCTAGGGCGGCTAGAGCATCAACCAACTCATTATGGGACCTGGGAATATATTTGAACTCAATGGACTAGAACCTTTTGCTAAGATTCCCTAGACATTGTTTGTATGGATTGAGCTTAATGTCTCGAGTTTCCTATTCGCCTTGAGCCTATGAACAAGCAAGTTGGAGTCCACCAAAATCACTAGCTCATATACATCTAATTTATTTTCATATTTAAACCCATGATGCAAGCTTTGTATTCCGTTGTATTATTGGTATAAAAGAATTGAAGGTGTGCAGTGGCGGGATAATGGTGTCTGGTTGGAGAAATAAGGACTGCTCCGATTCCCACTCCTTAATGTTGACAACTCCATCGAAGTATAATTTCCATATCTTGCTATCATCTAGCCCTTCTTCCTCAGCAATATTAATAACTTCCTCTGGAAAGTAGGTGTCTATTGGCTCGTACTCATCATCAATTGGACTTTTTTCTAGATGGTCAGCCAATTCTTGTGCTTTCATGGCAGTGTGAGTGACGTACATTATGTCAAACTCCATAAGTAAGATCTTCCACTTTGCCAGTCTACCCGTTGGCATAGGTTTTTGAAAGATATATTTTAAAGGGTCCATTTGAGATATAAGGTAGGTTGTGTAGGACAAAAGATAGTATTTAAATTTTTGAGCTACCTAAGTTAAGGCACAACATGTCCTTTCTAAGAGAGTGTATTTCTCCTCATACTTTGTGAACTTTTTTCTCAGATAATAAATGGCTTGTTCCTTTTTGCCTGAGGCATCATGTTGTCCCAGAACACAACCAAAGGCATTATCCATCACTGAGAGATATAAGAATAAAGACCTGTCAAGCTCTGGAGGGACCAATACCAGAGGGTTCATTGGATATTCTTTGATCTTGTCAAAAGCTTCTTGACACTCGCTCGTCCATTTGACAGTGGCATCTTTTTTCAACAACTTGAAGATTTGGCTCGCACGTGATGGTAAGTTGAGCGACAAACTGGATGATATAATTCAATATCCCTAGAAGACTCATGACTTCAGACTTATTCCTCAGAGGAGGTAATTCTTGAATAGACTTTATCTTGGTAGGATCCAGTTCAATGCCTCTTTGGCTAACTATAAAACCCAGAAGCTTTCCTGAAGGCACTCCAAATGCACATTTAGCTGGATTGAGCTTAAGGTTGTACTTTCCTAATCTTTCAAAGAATTTGCTTAGGTCACGTACATGATACGCTTGTGTCCTAGATTTAATGATGACATCATCAACATATACCTCAACTTCCTTGTGCATTATATCATTGAATATGGTGGTCATATCTCTCATATACGTTGCCCCCCCCCTTATTTTAAAGACCAAATAGCATGACCCTATAACAGTAGGTCCCTCAGGGGTAGTGAAAGAAGTTATTTCTGCATCGTTTTCATCCATGGGGAGTTGGTGATATCCAGCATAACATTCCACAAAAGATTGAATCTCATGTTTGGCACAATTTTCAACTAGAATGTGAATGTTGGGTAATGGAAAGTTGTCTATTGGGCTCGCTTTGTTTAAATCCCTATAGTCAACGCGAGCTCTGGTCTTCCCATCTTTCTTTTGCATTGGCACAATGTTGGCCAACCATGTATTGTATTGGACAACACTAGTCACATTTGCCTCCAATTGTTTCATGATTTCCTCTTTAACTTTATCACTTATGTCTGTCCTGAACTTTCTTTGCTTTTGTTGGACGGACGAAAAAGCATGATATGTGGGAAGTTTTTGAACTACCAAATCAACCCTCAAACCTAGCATATCATCATAGGACCAAGCAAAGACATCTCTATATTCAAATAGAACTTGAATTAGGTCATCTCAGGTACTTTGTTCAACACGAATGCATATTTTTGTCTCTCGAGTTTCCTCTAGAGTTCCCAAATTGACTGCGTTAGTTTTATTTAACTTGGCTTAGGTTTATTCTCAAATTGGTCTAATCCCTTTTTTATTTCTTTATATGCTACATCTGCATCATATTCTTCAAGATTTTGATTCATTGTTTTCAGATTAGACATTTTTTAAGGATCTAGACATAAACTCCGCATGCATGTCATGTTATTAAAGTTGGTATTAATGTAACTAAAATGAAAATTAAAAAAGAATCAGAAAAGCGAGGAGACATGATATATTATTACTAGGGAAATTGAAACTTCATTAAACTGGGTTGAAATGATAAAGGGCTAACATGGAATAAGAGCAACTAAAATATTTAGATTACAACCCTAGAAATAGTCCAAAATGTAGGAAAAGCTGCAAGATAAACTACCAAATCTCCTTCCTGATAGGGAGAGGAGTGACTTCCCAATTGTTGAGTTGGACATTGGGGCCGATGAGTTGCACATTTGCACGACTGGGGCCTTTGTCCATATGAGCCATGGTCACTTCATAAAACATCTCCTTAAGACCTTAAAAGATTTCATCCACATTATTTTGGACAGATGGGTTTGGACCCTCATCGCATTGAATTCTAGTGAAAGACTTGAAAATATGAGCGATCAGCCTTGGAAAACACCATGTCTTCTTTTTGTGCTCCTTTGCCCATTTTTGTCAACTTTAGTTGGTTTGAAACCCAACCCAACCCAAAAGTTTTCCTGATTGCCCATTGGATTGATTGGATCTACCTTTCCTTTCAATAACAACCCCAGTCCCTTTCCAGGCTCATAACCATTTTGCATCATTTGTGTCGCCACCATGAATGAAGTAGAGGAGATATGAGGTTTCGGTATAGGCTTCCCTTTCATAGGTTGATTGACTTCTACTGTCTCGACAGTTTGATAATTGAGGAATTCACATTCTCTTTTAGCCTTGATGCATGATGTAGAATGGTCTTGATATACCATGATGTCTTCTTCACCATGGACAATAATTTCTTGTTTGTCATGTTCAAATTTGACCATCTAGTGCAAAGTAGATGATACAGCTCTAGCCATATGTATCCATGGCCTTCCCAAGAGTAGGTTGTAAGAGGTGTCCATGTCTATTACTTGAAAATTAATTCCAAACTCTACCGGCTCAATTGTCACGGTCAAGAAAATTTTACTAACTGTGTCTCAGTTTGCTCTATAAAATGCTCGTACACGCATTGTTAGTGCGAATTCTATCAATGTTAATTTGCAAACTTTGCAATGTGGAAAGAGGGCAAATATCGACACCTGATCCCCTATCAACGAGGACCCTCTTCACATGATGTTCTTCACATGTTACGGTTAGATGCAGAGCTTTGTTGTGCCCAAACCCTTCTAAAGACAACTCATCATCAGTGAATGTGATTCTATGTACCTTAAATATCCTCCTGGCTATCTTTTCCAAGTGATTTATCATGGTATTTTGGAGACGTGTGTCTTGTTCAAAATTTTAGTCAATACTTGGCGATGCTCTTTGGAATGTAGAAGTAATGATAGCAAGGAGATTTGGGCAGGGTTTTTCTTAACTGATCGATAATAGAATAATCTTGAGCATTCATATTTCTCAGTAACTCTTCGGCCTCATCTTCAGTTATAGGCTTTTTCACTGGCAACTGACTTTCTTTGGCGTGCTTGACTCCTCTTAGTTCCTCTAGAGCATAACACTGTCCGGAATGAGTCATACCACCTGCTTCACTAATCTCTTCACCGAACTCTATCCCTTTGTATATCATAGTTGTTTTGTTATAGTTCCATGGGACATTTTTCATGCTTCTGATAGGGAGTTGTTTTGCAAATTTTATTATAACTGGTTCCCCCATCTTTCTTAAACCATCTTGGTTTAAATAGGCACTTGAAAATCCTCTAGGAACATAGATTCTTGGCTCATTTAATGGTACTCCTCCTTTTATAGCTCCAGGAACGTACAATATTGGTGTTCTTAAGCTATTAGGAGTTGAATTTGCACCTTTCACAACCAATGGTCCCTTTTATATAGATTCTAAAACCATGCTTGACTCTTCCTTTAAAGGCCTACCTTCAATTCTGTCTCTATCCATTGGTTCACTTGTCTTTATCCATTGGTTCACGTTCCATATGAGTGTTTATCATTCCAATGACTTGCACATTATTGTGAGTTGAAAGTAGATTGTTGGTGACATTCGGCGCTTCCTCATTATGTATCACAATTACTTTGGCATTGATTAGATTCTCAATGACCCTCTTTAATGTTCAACAATTTTTGGTGCTTTGACCAGGGGCATTAGAGTGATACTCACATATAACAGTCGGGTCAAAGCCTCGCATATTTGGGTTGATGTGATAAGGAATGATAGGTTCAACCAGTCTTAATTGAATTAATTTCTACAACAGGCTAGTGTATGATTCTTCAATTAGGGTGAAAGTTTCCTTTTGACCTTGTTCTTTTGCATAACCTGCCCTTGGACATGGATTATAAGGTGCCTGGAAGCTCTACTGTTGGGGTCAAGAGCTTTGTGGGGCAGTTGCCCTCCATTCTAGGTGTTAAGAAGGTCGAGCATATGCTTGAGTGTTGAAAAAAGCATATTGGGGTGGATAATAGTGTTGACGTGCAGCAGGTTATCCTTGTTGGACTTGCACATGAGGGTAGTTTTTCCTCTTTTGTGTACCTTTTGATCCTAATGCCATCATGGACCCTTCTTCCTTCTTCTTTTGGTTCCCTAAACCGCTTAACCCACTTTGCATTGCTTATATGGTGGCTTTGATAGCTGCTTGACTCACAATTTTTTTCAACTTTACATCATTCTCCACCATTTCTCCAATTTTGATTGCTTCAACGAAGGGCTTACCCATTGCGGCCAACAAGTAGTGACAGTAGTCGGGTTCTTGAGCTTGAAGAAAAACATCAATCAACTCCTGATCTTTCATTGGTGGCTTGACTTTAGCCGCCTGTTCTCTCCATTTTATAGCATATTAACCTGAAACCTTCGGCTGATTTCTTTTTAGGTTAGCGAGGGAATTGCAATCTAGGATGATGTTAATATTATACTAAAATTGTTGAACAAAATCTTGATCCATGTCATCCCAAACATGCTAACGAGAAATATCCTGATCAATGAACTATTCCAAGGCAAAAACCCAAGTTCTCCCTAAAGTAGGCCATAATGAGTTCTTCTCTTCCTCCCGCTCCCCTTATTTGATTATAGTACTTCTTTAAGTGAGCCACGGGGTCACTGTGGCCACTATACTTGACAAATTTTGGGTATTTAAACCCAACAGGCAAGTGAACATCAAGGAACATACACAAGTCCTTGAATGAGATACTTTTATGTCCTCCTAATCCTTGCATGTTTTTAAGTTCTAGACTTCTCATCTTCTTAGCCATTTCTTCATGTTTCTCATTCTTCATTATTTTCTCAACCTCTATAGGGGAATTATACGAATGATTTTGGTGGTAAGCATATGGAATTTTAATAGTCACTTCAGGGGCATATCCTTGACCATGATAGACCTTAGACGAAGGGTCATCATGACTTATCGAGCCAATTTGGCCTAAGGGACTGTATTGGTTTGTGCTGCTAGCATGAAAAGTGGATTACTTATCATAGGTGTATTTAAAGGGTGCACACTGGAAGTCTTAGCAACATTGGATGCATTAACATATGGGCCAAACCCAGGAGGGTATGATGGATCACTCGTCAGGGGTGGCATAACCGTATTTAGATACTCATGGATTAAAGGTGGCGGAGCTTGCCCACTCATCCAAGCTTGACATATTTCAGCCATTTTCTGCCTTAGCATCCTTACTTCCTAAACTGGCACTGATTCTTGTTGGACTATCGAATTTTGGATATCGTCATTATCCGACTCTGTTCCGTCTTTGCAGGTCATCTTCTATTTTCCCTTTCACCTTGTGTTGTATGGACAAGATGCTAGTTTAACCATAAATCAACCAGCTTATAGCTTTCTATTTATAAACAAAACAACATGTGTTAGTGTTTAGAACTTTGCAGATATCAATCACACATTGTATGTTATGCTTCCTAAATTATTTCTATAGTGGATTTAAGACGACTTTCATGCTTCATCCCGGCCTTTAGATGAATTTGTTTTCTTTAGAGATATTTTGATCAAAAGCATTGAGGGTTGGCTACGTATCATTTTAAACATGAATCAAATCATTACATAGTTCATGAAATTTTTTTGTTTTGTTTTTTAATTTAAAAAATAAGAAAAACACGATTTTATTTAACTAGAAAAACATATTTTCATCTCTCCGAAAGCATCTGAATACAAATAACCCAAAATAAAACTAAGACTTGAAGTTGCAATTGACTTGGCGAAATAAAAGAAAAGAATAATAATGAAAATGCTTTCTTAGAATGTCTTGGATTTCAGTCACTTCTCAAGTCCAAATAATTCTGAACAATGCTTTCGGCAGGTATAGTGCCCATTCCCATGCTTGTTATCCTGAGGTCTCATCATTCCGAAGAAGATAATTCTCATATACATCAATTAGGTCCTCGACAAGCTAAAGCACACGTCAACAATTCCGCAACCAATTTTGAGTGGTATGGATCTTATGGTTCAAGTTGTCTTCCTGTGCCTCAATCTCTTTTACTTGATTAAGAAGTCCACTCCTCTCTTCAATCATTGGTTCCTCTCAGTCTCGACCTCTACATCATAAGTCGTGGAACGCCTTGCAATATTTCTCTCACGCTCCATGAAGGCTTTCAATTGAGACTAGGTTTGTACTATTAGGGCCTTTTACTATTAAAATTCTTCTTCTTGTTGCTCAATGGCGCCTATGGTAATGCCAAGATCCTTGTGCAAAGACTTGATGGTGGCTTGGTGCTCCTTCTCTACCCTCTGTCGAATCAATCTTACTCAAGCCGCGAGTGTTGCCTCGTGTTGTCCTATCTTTTCTTGAACATTCTTCAAGGCATTATTCAAGCCATAAAGAGTGGGCCGATAACTCCTCTCAACTTTGAGGTGAGCCTTCTTAATTTTAACCTTAGTTTTGGCTACATAATTTGTGGCTCCTCTCATCGATCATTCAGGCATATGATCATAAAACCATGTTAAATATGAGTGGTCCACCTCACCCTTGCTATGATCTGCCACTCTATCTTGGGAACCTGAGAGCATGCACGCTCCCTAAATCTTGAATATATCTGACTCTCTGAGAGGACTATCAGGATGGAACTCATACATAAAATCTCGCATGTCTTCACACTGGGGAAGAAACTATCATCGGCCCAATTGCCTCATGACCCTGAGTGGTGCATAGGGTTGGACACCATGAAGACCCATCAAGACAATGAACGACAGAAAAATGGGCATGTATATCACCTCTTCTTAAGAGAACCAGTGATATTTCCATACAATCTTATTGGCGGTTAGCTTATTAAGATACCTTTTCCAAGCTTCGATGCCCTAGGGGAAAACTTGATCTTTAATCCTTTCTTTACGACCCCCAATTTAATCATCTTATTCTACTTTAAGGTCTATTATGTAGGGGTGATATTGGATGTGTTCGAGCATCCACATTTGTAACAAGATATTATATCCCTCAAAATAGTTTTAACAATTTTTGCACCTTGTCAAGGCACGGTAAATGTCAGCTAGGACCATCAGAATGAGAGTGATGTTTGGCCTCTTCTCGAAAGCTGGAAGGAGAGTGGCTAAGTTTATGTCAATCTTTCCCACCTTCTTGGGAATACCATAGTTCCTAAGAAGGACACTGTAAATGCATCATAACTGTGTTCATCCTAAGTTTGGCGGTACCCCTTGTTGCTGAGTTGTTTTCCATAGAACTAAAATGCATTTTGTCGGCCATACCGTTTGTAGAGGAAATCCAAATGAACTCAACCTTGCTTTAGACAATCCATCTCCACTTGTTTGATGTGCAGTAGTTCTAAGAATCTTCTTGCACTAATATACTTGGGAATCATCAGTTCTCCTTTGTGAAGGTTCCCATACCCATAAATGCTCCGATTTGTTCTAGAGTTGGGTAAGCACGAAATCAGCAAAATGGAAGACATTATTCAATGGATCCTATAAAGAGACTAAAGTTTCTATCAAATCCCTTCGTAGATCAATATACAAGAGACTTCGCAAGTATCCCAGGTGCTTAAACACCTCTCCCTTTTCATAATTTCCCTTATTTTCATACCATACCTTCAAATATACCTAAGCTTTGTCTAGTACCATAAACTGGAGTGGTTGGCCATCTCTAGGTCTCTTATCACCTCTCCCTATTGAGCTTATTTTCTCCCTATAGGATGATGACAAATTAGAATTTATCTTGCCCTTCATTTGATAAAAATTGACACTTGAGAGATTAAGACAACTTATTATTGCATTTTTTTGAAAGAGAGAAAAAATGAGGACAGACACGTCGAGAGAACGAAGTGGACATGACTCTTTAAGGCATTACGTTTTTTTAAAAAAAAATTCTTAGAGTTTGCACTGTGTTTAAACTAAAAACAAATTAATTAAAAAATGTATTTTATTATTATTTATTTATTATTTAAAAAAACACCAGACTAGACTTAGGTCTGATGAACTTTATAACAATAAGTTTAAAGAAAAAACACCAAACCATAGTAGAAAAAGTGTATTTTTCACTTTAAACCCTATCAAAAAAATTTTATAATTTAATCTTTGTTATTTTTTAAAAAAAAAAATTTTTTTCTTTTGTTTTTTTTTTTTGTGAATAAAAATTGAAGCCTCTTAAATTCTTAAAGGAGAAAAGATCTTTTAGAGTGTTTTGTTTTTTTTCAAAGAGAGAGTGATTTGAAAAGATAGAAAACACAAAATGACTCATTTTCAATTAATTCATCTAAAAGTCAGTCAACATTTGATATAGCTTTTCTGATGATACAACAAGTAGCATAGAAAATATACATGATAGTCCCGAAATTGGGCACCTGTCCTAGACGGACCCGACCAATGTCGAGCCCCACTAAGTTAAATGTTCATGTTGCAAACAAAGTGTACCCTAAGACTAGTTCAACTAGGTTTTATCCTTAATGTACTTGGTGTCTTGGCCGGCTGTAAAACAAGTAGATGCAAGTTTGGGAAGGAATAGCTTACTATTAGGAACTTCCCATCCTAAGATTTGTATAACTAAAACTCTTTCCCAGGCGTGTAAACGCATCTCCGGTATCTCAATGAAAGTTTCGGTAGCGTAAATCGCATCTCCCAACAAAGTGGATTTTCAGAAGACTCAGATAGGTGTGCGACCGAGGACAATTTATATTTTCAATAAAATTGAAGCAATAAATAAGAAGGCAAATAGCACATTAAACCATCAGATACAACATAATAAAAATAAAAATGAATAAATAAATAAAGCCATGCAAAAATCAATATTTCAAGCCTGAATTCTAGTTATCCCCAGTGGAGTCGCCATCTGTCACGCTCCTATGTTTTTCACATGAGGGTTTTGAAAAATAGAGTTTTCCAATTAAAGTGATATTTTGAAAAAAGATTTTTTTATTATTTTGAGTCGCTACTTGGAATTGAGTTTTGGTGTTCCAAGTCACCTTTTTTTTTTTTTAATCTCTAATCAAAAGGAAATGACTCTTTAATGTTTTATTGCTCTGCGACCTAGAATTCGGACAAAGAATTCTGTTTATCAAGGGGAAGGTGTTAGGCACCCCTCGAGTCACATGGTTCTAGCATGGTTGCTTTATTGATTTATATATGGCTTAAGCTAATTTGAAAATATCATACTTCTTGGTTTTACAAAAAACTCATTTACCTACCATCTTCAACTTATTTGAAATTCATTTTTTTAAAAAGTGTCATATTTTATTGGTTCATGGTTTATTGATAGCAACGTTTTCCAACATAGCCATGAATTAATTATCATTTTGTAGTTTTCAAAAGAAAGTTTATTTAATAATGTTTGAGTCCTAATGTTTGTCTATCATTATTTATCAACATAATCATGCTCCTAAATACGAAGTCCAAAACCTTATTTATTTTTAAGTCGTTCTGATTTACAAAAAGCATAATTTAACACTTCAATATCAATTGCATACCAACATAAAATTGTTAATAGTATTATAAAAAAATCATTACTCAAACGAGATGTAAAAAAGTTAAAAACTTTTTGTTTTTATTCTTATTTTTTGTTTTATTTTTTTAAAGAAACTGTGAGTACGATATTAGTAATAACACTCCAATATATTTTATATAAGTTTTACACATTTTGCATGCTAGGAATTACGAACACCCAAAAAATAATTTTCTTTATTTTAGTCATGAAATTAAAAAGAAGAACCTACGAACTAAAAACAACATTTTACATAATGATTTCTTGTCATTAATTAATGTCATTATTTCAGTTTATTAAGTCATCAACACACATGTCATCATAAGAATTAAACCATGAAAATAAAAATAGAAATTTATATCATAAATTTACTTAAACATGAAATAAATTATGTGGTGTTTAAACATGAAACAATTTACATATTATTATAATAATTTGACATTACATTTATTAATAAGAGGTATAGTCATGAAGTTAACATGGATGATTTTAGCATATATACTTCATATTACAACATTAAAGAATATTGACGGGTCAACTACAGATAAAATTTGATAATTTCAATATATTGTAATCATACCAAACTACAAAAAAAAGGTCAAGTGTTACCTCTTGTGAAAATTGGCTTACAAAGAGTAGACCACAATAAAAACCACGAACTTGAAACCATGGAAGGAAGCCTCAATCTCCTCCTTTTTTCTTTTAATTGGATGTTGCGTGTGATTTTTCTTTTTTGGGTGTGTTTTTGTACTTGTTTAATTGTCTTGTTGCATTAGTGTGTGAGTGATTTTTCTTTTTCTTGATCTACAGCGTGTGTGTGTGTTTCTGTGCGTATGAATGTATTTTTTTTAGATTGTTCAGCCGTGTTTGTGTGTATGTGTATGTGTGTGTGTATATATATATATATATATATATACACACGTTGCATTACTAACATAGGATTTGGGAGTTGAGAGAAGTGGGGAATGTGGGGTAGTTTAGTGTCGGCGTGTACT
>JAOTQR010077448.1:0-12157 GCA_025774065.1 Solanum ossicruentum | reverse complement strand
ATGTTTATTTACCTATTATTTTTTGTTACTTATTCTTATTACATAACAAATAATATATTGTTATTAAAGCTTTTCACAAGTATTATGGCCAATATGTATGACATACCTCGTATTTTGCTCCTTTTTCTATTCAAACCAATTAAGGTTTTTCTTATCAATTTATCACTAATTATATTTTCCTAATCTAATTTTAAGGACTATCTTCGGATAGGCTCTAACGGATACCTAACGCCTTCCCAACGAGTAACCAAAATCCTTACCAAGAATTTTACTGGTTTCGCAAATCAAAATAGGGTCTGCACATTTATTATTTTAAATGGTTATTTTCTTAAAATTAGGTGGCAACTCTAAGAAATTAATTTTTCTGAAGCCAGAGAGCATGACACATGATATTGTGAAATATTTTGACCTGTTCGAAAATGGGGTGAGACAACATCTTCTACGGGTCGTCATCGGTTACGATGGTTACTCCACACTTGGAAATGTTTTCTCTTTCCTGAAGTTCATGTTTAAGGACCAAACCTATAGATTGTAAAAACACCTAATTAATTGGTCTCATAAACTGACCTCAGGTCATTTTCTGCGTAACTTTTTCTGCACTCTTAGGCTCCTAAATTGGTAGTCATTACAATATAGTAACAAAAAATTATCACATTAACCATTGTTGTAGGAAAAAAAATGAATGATCACACGCACCCTAAGTATGATGATTTCTTAATTTTATTTGGAAGATAGAGTTGATGCATGAATACATGGCAACATAAATCAAAATCATGTTGTTAATTAGAAAATAAATATTTTTAAATAAATATAAATCACGTCAATATTGTGTTGAAAGTAAGAAGTTGACTGAGATAATTAAAAAAAGAGAAGTTAAAAGCATAATATTGTAAGAAGAACTATATGCTAAATCAAAGACAATATCAAAATCACATGCAAAATTAAAATTCAATTTTATAAGAAATATTAAGATTGTATTACCTATTAGAATTCATTGAAAATTAGAATACCTCTTAGTGATGGTTTGAAAGTTCTTACAGTAGTTGTTATAATGCCTAAAATAAGAACCCTATGAGAGTGTTAGGAATAGGACTACATATAGTAGTGTTAGGAGTCCTAATATTATTTACTTTGTCAAAAATAACGGTACAAAGTGTTAGAACTCTATTGTTGTTTACTTTATCAAAATAGTTAATTTTAAAATATTTAGGATAAAATATATATATTAATTAACATCAAATACTCCATAATCATCATGATTAGTGTTTAACTAAAATAAAAGTTGGGAATCAATTGAAAAAGGCAAATCACGTTCTGTGATCTATTCAATACTTAATATTTTTGCTCTTGTCATATTTTTCCGAGGTATTTTATTGTTATTATATATTTTAGGATTCCTTAATTATTATCTCCTAGTATTGCTACCCATATATTTTCTTACCATATATATTAAGACTCCTAATTAAATTTAAATATTAAAATAAATTTAAAATACCAGTAACTTCGAATAAATAGGAAAAGACAATATTGTCTAAAGAAGTATTTTTGTTTGAAGAGCAAAAAGTTAAATCAATATTTATAAGTGTGTTCATGCTTTTAATATAGTTTAGATAGAAAAGACATTATTGTCTAAAGAAGTGTTTTTTAATTAATGGCACAAAGTTCAATCAATATTTCTAAGGATGTTAGTGTACGTGGTTTGAACATATGTGCTCTGTCAATTTAAAAATTGTATATAAGCAATACTTGCTAAATTAAATAAAATATTTATGTCAAAAGAATTAAATAAATATTATTAGTTTTGTAACACCCAGTAAAATTACCGAAATGCTCCTAGAACGTAATCCTGCGCATAACACATCTTCCCAAACTTCGATGGAAAACTCGTGACCGGATTTGCGGTCAGCGCAAAAAATTGAGT
This sequence comes from Solanum ossicruentum, assembly GCA_025774065.1. Classification (NCBI taxonomy): domain Eukaryota; kingdom Viridiplantae; phylum Streptophyta; class Magnoliopsida; order Solanales; family Solanaceae; genus Solanum; species Solanum ossicruentum. Next base: position 10,236 of record JAOTQR010077448.1, on the reverse strand, counting down.
GGGAAAATGGCCTCGATCCAATTTTAGAGCAACCGGGTTTAAAAATAATTTTTCATAATTCGACCCGTGACAGTGAGGATGTGCACCCAGGGTGAGACGTTCCTAGGGCACAGACTCATACTTATGATTTTTTTATTAAAATTTTTGACGGGAACTTGAAATTTGGGAAATTCGCAAAAATATACATGTCCGCGCCCCTGGCGCGAGACGAACATGTGTTTGCACAGTGTAAAGTTTTAATTCTTTTATGGGAAGGGCCTTTTTGTCATTCCCTACCCTAGCCTAAGTCCTAAAATGTGTTTTAAGTCCTTTTATTCATACGAATGGTTTCAAAAACCTATTATCTTCTAGTTCTAAATGCGTAAGTTTTGAGAGAGGAAAAAGAAAGAGCTTGAGGATTGCAAAGTTCTGGTCCAATTTGAAGAGGCTTAGTAATTCTTCATTCTAGGAATGTAAAGGCTACCCAGAACATGGAATGTTCTACCATGTGCCCCTCTGATTATAGAGACTCGATAGTTGAAGGTGAAAGGTTTTGTCTGTATAATTTCTGAATGTTTTACTGAAAACTACTTTTATACTACATATATTTTCTTGAATTGATAATTATCATACCCTGAATCAATTATTTATGTGAACTAGTGGTATGATTTCATATACCCTACATGATTTCTCTAATAATGGGTCAAGAATGAACTTAGGGGTTGATGTCTAGAGCCTCGGCCCAATGAGTAAGTTTTGCTTGTGTAGTCTGGGTCCTGAGTTGAATGTGTTGATGACTGATGTTATGAGGCCGATATCCCTAGAGTCTTAAAGAGGGTGAATGTAACTTTAAAAGGAATATCCTTAATTCCTTGACTTAATGGATGATGAGATGAATTGACGTTTTATGTACAAAAGAGACTAAATGATGACAAATCTTGATGTTGATGTTTATGAGCATAAAGAGTCCTGGGAGAAGTATCGAGCACCGAAATGGGTAAGAGTGAGTCCCACTCGCATTCATAACTACGTGGCCAGTGTAGGGGAGGATCGGACCATGAGAACGGATGTTTCTTTAGTCCTGAAAGAGGACTTGATGTTATATTTATTCTTGATCCAATCCAATGATTCACACCCTTTATCCCGGCAAGGTACTGGGTGGATATGACAATGGCATCAGTTCTTTGTATCATCATCTAGTCATAGTTGATGGTTGTAGGTCCGAGAAACTCCTAGATAGGTTCCCTTTTGATAGTACTCAGATATTGACATGATGGTATAAATCTTAACTGATGTTGGTTATGATAGTGTCTACTCTTTATTCTGAGATTAGGTGAGTGCCTGATGAGCTGATGTAGCTCCATGTTATCCTATTTATATAATTTACTTATAGTCTGTTTTACATATGATACATTCCAGGTACTAACGCCCTTTGGCGCTGCATCGTTTCATGATGCAGATTCAGTAGACAAAGGCTTCAGCAGGTGAATCGTTGAGGTTCAGAGCTTCCCAATTTCTAGAGAGTGGTGAGTCTTCCCCTACATTCGGAGGATAGTTTCTTCCTTTCAGGTGTTTTAGTTATTACTTTCGAGCTGTTGTAGCCATGACCTGTCATGGTACCTTCTTAGACAGTAGATTTAGAGGCTTCATAGATAGATAGAGATGATGCATTAGTGTTGGGGTTCCATTCCCCTTTCTTTTCTTAAATTGATTTTCATTAATCTTATTTCGTATGATGGACGTAGATGCTTAGTCCTATAGCTCATTGATAATTACATTGTCTTTCCATAATGTCTTCCATTGATTAACTTAATGATGAATGTGATGAAGGCAGGTGGTTCTCTTGGGGACTAGTAATAGCGTCCGAGTGTCAGTTATGTCTAGGGTACCCTCCCAGGGAGTGACAAACTTGGTATCAAAGCCCAGAGTTTGATTTTCCTAGGGATTCTATGAAGCCGTGTCTAGTAGAGTCATGTTTATGGGTATACTGCACACCAGACTTCATAAGCAAGAGGTTATAGGGTATTAAGAAGTGTTACCCGTCTTCTATGATCTGAGTTTGTACGATAGAGTTTAACTCTATGAAAGTCTTATTCTAATTCGCGCGTTACACATTTGCAAAATATGTGTCCAAAGTGAACCGCTGCTCAGAGAGATGCCTCAGCCCCATCTTGAGAACTCCTAACTCAAGGTCCCAGTTTAGACAGAGACAAGGAGATGTGGTTACCCTGCTAGGACTGCTGAGGTCCCACAGGCGCCCCATGCACAACCTCAACCAGCTCCCATCGCAGAGGTTGGCATCAAAAAGCAGGATCTGAGGTCCCGAAACCCCTAGTTCTAGCTCCCAAGGGCCCATAGCTGCTACTAGGCTTAGAGATTTTTTAAGGATGAACTTACTAGTGTATACAGGGTCGAAAGTCGAGGAGGACCCATAGAAATTCATTCACGAAATATATAAGGTTTTGAGGGCTATGCATGCTAGTAGGGTCAAAGGGGTTGAGCTTGCCTCTGGCCAGCTGAAGGAGGTTGCAAACATCTAGTACAACCAATGGGAAGATAGTAGACGTGAAGATGCAGAGCCTGCAGAATGAGATGAGTTTGAAGCTACCTTCTTTAACCATTTCTTTACCCAAGAGCTGAGGGAGGCGAAGATTGAGGAGTTCATGAACTTGAAGCAAAGAGGGATAACCATCAAGGAGTACAGTCTCAAGTTTATTAAGCTGTCTAGATATGTCCTAGAGATGGTCCAAGACATAAGGGCAAGGATGAGGAAGTTTTTGTCTGTCTTGGGCAAGCATTTGCAGAAGGAGTGCAAAGAAGTCTTGTTGATTCTAGGCATGGATATCTCTAGGAATATGGTGTATGCCCAACAGACAGAGGATGATTAGAAAAAATATAGAGAAGAGCAGGAAAGCCAAATCAGCAGGGCATGAACCTAGCTAGCAGAGATAGAATAAGGGTGACAAGTCCTACTTTCAGAAGAGATCTTCTCATCATGCACCCTATGTAGCGAGTGCGCCCGTCCAATAAAACAGGTATGATCAGAAGTCTTATGCTTATCAGAATTCAGGGCCTAGGGTTCTCAGTCTCAAGCTAGCGTGACCCAAGGTACGAGGGGAAAGCTGCCCTGCAGCAATTGTGGTAAACTTCATCTAAGTAAGTGTCATATGGGTACCAATGCTTCCTACATATGTGGACAAACTGGACACATCCAATATGAGTGCCTGAAGAGGAGATGCGGTGAAGAGAGCAACAGCGCCCCCAGCTGGCGGTCATCAGAGGGGCACTACTAAGGGTACAGGAGGCGGGACTAACCGTCTTTATGCCATAGGCACTCGTCAGGACCAGGATGTAACACCAGATGTTGTCATGGGTATGCTTCGAGTCTTTACTTTTGATTGTTATGCATTGCTTGACTCTATCACCTCTTTATCTTTCGTGCCTCCCTATATGGCTGGTAAGTTCTAGATTCTTCCAGAATGTTTGCTTGAACCTTTTGTTGTTTCCACTCCTACTAGTGAGTCTACCTTAGCTGAGAGGGTTTACAGGGACTGCGTAGTATCCATTTATCATAGAGATACCAGGGCTGAATTGGTAGAATTGGAGATGGTTGATTTTGATGTGATACTTGGCATGGATTGGCTTCACGCCTATTATGCCTCTGTTGACTGTAGAACTCGGATTGTTAAGTTTTAATTTCCTAATGACCCTGTTTTAGAGTGGAAGGGGAGTTCTGTTGCACCTAAAGGCAAGTTTATCTCTTATCTTATAGCCAGAAAGATGATATCCAAGGGTTGTATTTATCACCTAGTGTGAGTTAAGTCTAATGATATTGAGTCTCCTACTCTTGAGTCAGTCCCAATTGTGAATGAGTTTCTTGATGTGTTTCCTAATGATCTACCTGGAGTCCCTCCTGATCTGGAGATTGACTTTGGGATCGATGTTCTCCCTGATATTCAACCTATCTCAATTCGACCTTATAAAATGGCCCCTGCTAAGTTGAAAGAATTGAAAGAACAATTGAAAGACTTGTTAGAGAAAGGTTTCATAAGGCCTAGTGTCTCTCCTTGGGGAGCTCTTATCCTATTCGTGCATAAGAAAGATGGGTCTCTTAGAATGTACATAGACTATCGGCAACTGAACAAGGTCACTATAAAGAATAAGTATCCGCTCCCCTGGATAGATGATCTATTTGACCAACTTCAGGGTGCTACTTGCTTCTCCAAGATACACCTCAGATAGGGTTACCATCAATTGAAGGTGAGGGAAAGTGATATTCCAAAGACAACCTTTAGGACAAGGTATGACCATTTTGAGTTCTTGGTTATGTTCTTTGGGTTGACTAATGTACCTATAGCTTTTATAGATTTGATGGACAGAGTATTCAAACCATATCTTGACATGTTTGTGATCATATTTATTAATGACATCCTGATGTATTCTAAGGGTGAAGAGGAGCATGATAATCATCTTAGAGTGGTTTTGCAAACCCTCAAAGACCATGAGTTGTATGTGAAGTTCTCAAAGTATGAATTCTGGCTTAAGTCTGTGGCCTTCCTAGGTCATGTTGTTTTGGGGGATGGTTTTTGCGTGGATACCCAGAAATTGAAGCAGTTAAGAACTGGCCTAGTTCTACCTCTCTGACAAAGAGAAGGAGTTTCTTCAGGTTGGCAGGCTACTATCGTAGATTTGTTGAGGGTTTTCTTCCTTGCCTACACCGTTGACCAGGATGACTCGGAAAATGGTTAAGTTTTAGTGTTGGACAAAGAGTTTCCAAGAGTTGAAGACTAGACTAACTACAACACTAGTTTTGACTTTGCCTGACTGGAGGGGAGACTTTATGATATACTGTGATACATCCAGGTTGGACTGAGTTGTGTACTAATGCAAAGAGGGAAAGTGATAGTGTATGCTTCTAGAAAACTTAAGATTCATGAGAAGAACTATCTGTCCCATGATCTCGAGTTAGCAACAGTTGTGTTTGCGCTCAAGATCAGGCGCCACTACTTGTATAAAGTGCATGTGGATGTGTTTACTGACCATAAGAGCTTGCAGTATGTTTTCAGTTAGAAGGAGCTCAACATGCAGCAGAAGAGATGGCTGGAAGTGCTCAAGGATTATGACATGAGCATTCCCTACCACCCAGGTAAAGCTAACATTGTTGTTCATGTTCTTAGCAGGTTGTCTATGGGTAGCACTGCCCATGTGGAGGAAGGGAAGAAAGAATTGGCTAAGGAAGTGTAGGTTGTCATGGAACGATTGGGAGTATAACTTGAGGAGAATAATGAAGGCGGGGTCAATGTTCAGAATGGGTCTGATTTATCCTTAGTGTCAGAGGTGAAGAAAAAGCAAGACCAAGACCCTGTCCTATTCCAATTGAAAGAAGTGGTTCACAAACAAAAGATGATGACTTTCTCCATGGGGGAAATGGGGTGTTGAGATACTATGGTAGATTGTGTGTGCCCGATGTTGACGGTATCTGAGAAAGAATCATGGCTGAAGCTCACAGCTCTAGATATTCTATCCATCCTGGTTCCACCAAGATGTACCACGACTTGAGATAAGTATATTGGTGGAATAGAATGAAGACAGAAGTTGCTTAATTTGTCTCTAAGTGCCCCAATTGCATATAGGTGAAGGTTGAACATCAGAGACCGCGTGGATTGGCCCAGAACTTCAGAATTCCTGTGTAGAAATAGGAGATGGTCAACATAGATTTTATTACAGGCTTACCAAGGTCCCGAAAGCAACATGATTCAATATGGGTGATTGTGAGGATGACCAAATCAGCCCACTTATTGGCCGTCAAGACAACTAATACGGCTGAGAAATATGCCCGATTATACATTCGTGAGATTGTGAGGTTTCATGGAGTTCCCTTGTCCATCATCTCAGACAGAGGAGCTTAATTCACTTCCCAATTTGGAGATCTTTTCAGAAGGGACTGGGTACGAAAGTGAATTTAAGCATAGTCTTCCATCCTCAAATAGATGGACAGGTGAAACACAGTATTCAAACTTTAGAGGATATGTTGAGGGCTTGTGTCCTCGACTTCAAGGGGAATTGGGATGATCATCTGCCATTGATCAAGTTTGCATACAATAATTGTTATCATGCCAACATTTAGATGACCCCTTATGAAACTTTGTGTGGGAGGAGATATAGATCACCAATTAGGTGGTTTGAGATTGGTGAGGCTGAATTGATTGGACCTGACCTTGTTCACCTGTCCATAGAGAAGTGAAGGTCATTCGAGAGAGGTTAAAGACAGTACAGAGTCACCAAAAGTCCTACACTGATGTGAGGAGAAAGGACTTGGAGTTTGAGGAGTATGATTGGGTGTACTTGAAGGTGTCACCCATGAAGGGTGTCATGAGGTTCGGTAAGAAGGGGAAGTTGAGTCCACGCTATATCAGACCCTATCAGATTGTGAGGAGGATTGGGAAGGTCGCTTATTGAATTAGACTTGCCTTTCAAGCTAGATGGGATCTATCCAGCATTCCACGTTTTGATGTTGAAAAAGTATTGGGAGATCCTACTTTAGCAATCTCTATGGAGAGTACTGGAGTAAAGGATAGCCTATCATAAGAAAATTTCAGTCCAAGTCCTTGATTGACAAGTTCGTAATCTATGGAACAAGGAGATAGCCTCCGTCAAAGTTCTATGGAGGAACCAATTTGTGGAGGAAGCTACATGGGAATCTGAAGAAGTGATGAAAATCAAATACCCACATCTATTCGTGCCAAACGACGAGGACAGTGGAGGTAATGTCCCTAATCTTAACTCCATTAGACTTCCTATTCATGATTAATGTACCTATTCTATTCTTGATTGTCTAAGTAGAAGTTATAGATAGACTAATGGACAGTGGAGAGTTCGAGGTCACCGAGTGAGTATTGAAGTGAGTCTTGAGTCTACTCGTGCCCCTATCCTACCTTTACTTATCATTCAAGGACGAATGATCCCAATAGAGAGATAATGTAACACTCCATAAAATTACCATAATTCACCTAGAACATAATTATGCGCACAATGCATCTTTCCATGTTTCGCTGGGAAATACGATACTGGATTTGCAATCAGCGAAAAAAATTGAGTGGGAGAATGGCCTTGACCTGATTTTAGAGCAACCAGGTCGAAAAATAATTTTTCATAATTTAACCTAAGATAGTGAGGATGCGCGCCCAGGGGGCGATGCGCTTGGGGAACGGAATCACACTTATGATTTTTTAAATTTTCGATGGGAACTTGTGAAATCTCAGAAATTCAAGAAAATATATATGTCCACGCCCCTAGCGCGACGTGCACATGTGTTTACGCAGTGTAAATTTTCAATTTTTTTATGGGAAGGGCTTTTTGGTCATTTCTCACCCTATCCTAAGTCCCAAAAATGTGTTTTAAGTCCTTTTATTGCAATAAAGGATTTCAAAAACTCATTATCTTCTAGTTCTAAGTGCGTAAGTTCTGAGAGAGGAAGAAGAAAGAGCTTGAGGGTTCCAAAGTTTGGGTCCAATTCCTTGAAGAGGCTTAGTAATTCTTCATTCCAGTTGTGAAAAGGCTACACAGAATATGAAAAGATTCTCCCATTGTTGTTGACACCCAATTTTTACTTTCCACAATATAAATCAATCCTTGAGCTTTTAATTTTACAAATTTGTTATAATTAGATTTCAAAATGCAAAAAAAAAAAAAAAATATTTTCTCAAATAAATTTTATTTTTTCGAGTTATTATTTCATAATTAATTTAATTATTTCAGGTTATATAATAAAAGTTCTTCAATTAATTTGTATTAGTTCGTCTTGTCATCAGATTAGTCAATTGAACTCGATTTGATTACATTTTAATTAGTCATAATTGCAATTGAAGTGACTAATTTCTTAAATCTAAATCTCATACCCATGCAACTCATTTTTAATGTTTATTTTGGACCAATTGGCCCAATCTTAACCCTCCAATCCGGCCCAATTCTATTTTTCAGCATCTATACTCAAGATACACCAATAACATCTATACATACATACTCACGTAACTCTTACGCGCCCCCAACTTCCTTCTTCTCCCTTCTTTGTTTTCTCTTTCAAGAAAAACATATGCGCACACACAATTTCATCTTTTTCATTCTCTTCCTCACCATCGATCCCGACCCTTCTCCATCTCCTTCTCCCTCTTTGTTGCTCCCTCTCCCCTTCTCCTAGTACATTTAGGTAAGAAGAATCACTCATGCATCTTCATCTGCCTCTCCCGCACCTGTGGCCCCTTAAATTAACTTTTAATCAGCAATTAACAGATAAAAGGTTGAGACATAATGATTCCCAGAATTTCAATTTGGAATTTCAAATCCGCAGCCGAATTCCAGCCAGTTCTTCACCTGTTTTTATCTCTTATTTTTCCATAATTATGGGTTATAAACTCCCTTGTTTCTTGACCATTGGGAGAGGCCCGTTTTTCTTTTTTTTTTGGGGGGGGGGATCCAGAAAAGACACAAGATTTGTAAAACAATTCCCTGAAACATTGAAATCGTGAGAATATTAGCATCGGCAGTAGAAGGTTTCTACTCATCTTTGCTTCTTAAAACTAGAGTTGCTAGTGGTGGTGTAGAACTTGTCGTGGAACTCGTCATCCCAATTTGTTGCTCTCAAAAAGGTAATTTTTAGCTTTTTCTCTCGTCTTTCATTTGATTGTCTGCATGAAGGAATTTTGGTCTGTATTCGATCGAGTTCGTTGATGACTCAAGTTGAATATACCAATTTTGCTGCATTTGGGTTGATTTGATTTCAATACGTGCAATAATATGCTTGTAGTTGATAAAGTAATCTAGTTCTAGTCTTACTATCTTTGCATTAATTCTTGTGATTTCTCAATAATGCAGCTCACTGTTGGGACTCATTTTCTTTCTTCACGTTGTTTGGTCTCATTAAAAACTCAAAACCTTGAGTTGTTGATTGTTAATTAAGCTTATAAGTGTCTAAGCCCCAAGGTTTACTCATATTCTCAATTGAACATTTATCATCTTTGTTTTGCTCTCATTTTCAGGACTTTCCAATTCATAGTTATATTATGTAAAAATCTTCCTGTTTCAGTTGAGTAATTTCGATCCCTGTCACTGTTATGTTGTTGCATCGCATCTTGAATATCTCTACTTGTTTTGTGGTTGAGATTCAAGATCTTTTACTTCATTCAAACTTCTCTGTAATCTTTTGGCTTGAAGTTGGCATACATGCTGTCCATCTTGACTCCTCTATTGTGTTAGAGGGGCAGACCCATGTTTAAGTCCCTGATTACACTTCTGACTCTTAGATGGTAGCTGAAACTACTGGAGTTTTATGTTCCTTTTTCTTTAAATGGTTCTTTAGACCCCCTGTTCATACCTTTTATTTTTCAAACAAGTTCATTTCTTTAAGTATTATACCATGTCTTCAAGTTCTAGTGTATGGTTTAGTTTTAGAATTAGGGCAGGTTTTAAATTGGGCCTGCAAAGTCCAATATCCTTATTTATTTTCTCTCATAATATTTTATTATATGTATTTGTGTTGTGATATTTGTATTAACACTAACTAATTTAATTAAGTCTAATTGATTACCTAAAGGTCAAACCATTCATTTTTTTTATTTAAATTTGATTTTTCTGATTCTCTAATTTGAAAAAAATACATTTTAGGTTGTTTAAATATTTCAAAGATATTTGCAAAGAGTTCTTATTTATTCAAATCATTTTCAAATGTCTTTATTGGTCAAATTAGATAATGCTGTATTTTAAACTTTCTTATTTAGACTTTTCAACTCCCATTTCTAAAATCAATTTTCAAAGTTAATTAAAATTTCTTAATCACTGGACAACTGAGTGTTAACGGTCATTTCAAGTGCATAAAATCTTCTTGAATTGAAAATGTGAACTTGAATTTTTTCTTTGGATTTTTAAAAATTTTTTTCTCTGTTTAAGTCTTTTAAAAATATTTTAAGGGTTTTCTTGATTTTTTCTAAAAATTAAGTGGTGACTATTTTAATTTTAAAAAATTGGTTTACTTAAACTAATTAAGTAATAAATTGAATTTTCAAAATCAAAGTCATTTTTTTCATATAACAGAAATTGCGACTCTGCTGGAGATTTAATTAGGTTATAACCATTAGATTAGGTTGTTTGGCTAACTATTGATTTTGTAACATTATTGTTAGACCCTGTACTCTCGTTAAATTAAGGATAACAATTAAGTTGGAGTCGGAAGTCCTCAATGGGATTAAAATAGGAAAGTTTGGG
>JAOTQR010077445.1:25213-44954 GCA_025774065.1 Solanum ossicruentum | reverse complement strand
ATCAACAATAACTTTTAAAAAATAAATTTGTGCAGTGAATTTCCATAAGCAAACAAATAATGCATTAATTTGGCAAAATAATTATGTAATATTTACCATAATCCATACAAGTCTAATTTGACACCGTGGAGGGTAAAAATTGGGTGTCAACACGGACAAACTTCACTAATGCTTTATGAGATTAGGAGTGGCTATGAGACTGAATTTTTTTGGGTTTTCCTCCATTCGATCGCCGCTTCTTTATTTTTTCCCCGCCCCAAAACGAAGAAAAATAAGGAATTATATATGGGACAATTAGGGCAACGGATTGATTCGACCAAGGACACGTGAGGGACAATAGATTGTGGGGGAGCGGGGTTTGTCAGAGGAACTTTGGGGAACAGAGGATTTGGTTGATTTCTTTCGGCGCCTGGTTTTTGAAATGGAGAAGAAAGAGAAAGGGGAAAGGGGAATGGGGAAAGTCGTGAAGAATAAAGGGAAAGATAAATGATTGGGGGCGCGTGGCCCCCACGTGCTGGACTTTTACTTGTTTTTTTTAATAAATTATTTAAAAAGTCATTAAAACAAAATAAAAACTTGATGATTAACTTGACACTGTGGAGGGTAAAAATTGGGTGTCAACAATTGTCCCTTTCTTTGGGTATAATCAATGGAAGAGATCGTGGCCAAAGAGACTTTGACTAACTCAATTTTTAGCCAACCACAAAGCTCTTGGTGTGGACTGTGAGAAACTATGGCTGAGCCCTGGTTTTGGGTTTCCTAAATATCTCAGATTACATGAGAATTCAGGCCACTTGTAGTTCAAAAAAAGCTTGACTATACGCACGAGTTTGAAAGAATTCAAAAGCTATCCCAATATCGAATTATAGAGAAATTAGAATGCTTGGGAATGAAATTTTAGGAACAAATGTTGGAATACAGCCGAGTTTTCAAAGTTGAGCCCGCCTACATATCCTTGGACCTAGGAATCAGGCTGCTTGTAGTTCGACTCTATCGGCTGAAGAGGAAATCCCTTATTCGAAGATGACCTCTAGTTCAGGAGGAGTGACTAACAAAACTGAATTGTGAAAAAGAGGCTTGCAACCTATTAACCATAAATGTGGAGCTCGTCACATTCATATTTGAGAACTTACATGGACATAATTTCCAAAATTCTTGATATATCGTCACTCAGATTGCAGGATTGCCTTTGGTGAGAGTTGAGATTATCCAAAGGAAAAACTGAAAATGAAATGACTGACTCACAGAAATACCCTCATGCCTTCTGATAGGGGTGTGGTTAGATGCTGGTGGTAGTCGCTTCCAGCTCGTGTCCGAAGGGTTTGACGCCCCCCTTCAAACTATGTCCCAGTTCGCTGTTAAGAGAAAGTTCCATATTGTGCTGCATCCTACTTGATGGCATCCACACCTATGGTTGCTTTGAGAATTTCATCCTTTCGGATGCTCTCGATATGACTCAAACAAAATGTTAGTAAAAATATAATTTGAACTAGAGATGACATTTTTTACCATGTTCGATATTCGTTCTCCTCTTCGGCATGATAGATATTAAATCAATATAAAGCAACCATTATATGGTTCTTTCGACAACTTGAAAAAATAAAATAGCCTTGATGGTCATGCATGGTTATCTCGACAGTTGGAGATAAAATATCCACGTTGGCATGATAGATAATGAATCAATATGAGAAAACCATTGTAAGGTCCTTTTGGCAACTTGAAAAATAAAATAACCTTGATGATCATGCGGTGGCTATCTCAGCAGTTGGAGAAATAATGTCCACGTTGGCATGATAGATAATGAATCAATATGAGAAAACCATTATAAGGTCCTTTTGGCAACTTGAAAAAAAATAAAATAACCTTCATAATCATGCGGTGCTATCTCAGTAGCTATCCACACTCTTTGTCATAATAGATAATGAATCAATAAAAAATAATCTTTGTTGGTGACGATCATATGATGGTTCGGCAATGGAGATAAAATAGCCACGTTCTTTGGCATAGTAGATAATGAATCAATAAAATAGCTTTCGTCGGCAATGATCATGTGATGGCTCGGCAGCTGGAGATAAAATAGCCACATTGTTTGATAATGGAAAATACCCTTCATCGGCGATGATCATGCGATGGCTATCTCAGTTGTTGGAGATAAAATGGCCACGTTGACATGATAGATAAAATAACCTTTCAATGATTCTCCTGCGGGGGGTATGTAATGGCCCTTGTTGGCAGTTGAAGATAATAAAAAAAATCTTTCAATGATTCTCCTGCAAGGGGTATGTAATGACCCCTGTTGGCAGTTGTAAATAAAATAATCTTCTCGGATCAGCCAAAAATAAACTATGCTCTGAGTGTAATGCTCTAGACGCAATAAAATGGCGCTCTAGGCGCAAATAGGATGACGCTATGGGCGCGAATAGAGTTGCTCAGGGCGCAAATAGAATGGTGCTCTGGGCGCGACGTTCCAGGCATACTTGCAAAATAGAATGGCGCTCTGGGCACACCTGCAAAATAGAATGACGCTCTGGCGCACCTGCAAAATAGAATGGCGCTATGGGTGCACCTGGTAAAATAGAATGGCGCTCTGGGCGCACCTGGTAAAATAGAATAGCAATTTTAGCGATAAATATGTAATAGTCTTCCTGGTAATTGTCCTGGCATAAGCTGGAAAACTGATTCTTGGCATAAGCTGAAAAATAAACCTGGTTCCTAGCATAAACTGAAAAATAAAAGGGCGCGGAGTAGCGCTCTGGGCGTAGAATGAATGACTCTCTGTGATGCATAATAAATGACTTTTCATGATGCATGATAGATGGCTCTCCGCGATGCATGATAGATGACTCTCCGCAATGCATGATCGATGACTCTCCGCGATGCATGATAAATAAACCTTTCGTGATGCATGATAAATGAACCTTTCCATTTCTCTCCGTAATGCAAATGAACCTCTCTATTTCTCTCCGTAATGCAAGATAAATGATAAATTACTAGGGATTTGAAAGAGGCCAAACTATTTACGCCTCAGCTGTTATCATGTAGATAAACCTGCAAAAATTTCCTACAACCACAGAAAATTTCGTAGTTTCTAAAGTGAACTAATCTTTCATAAATGGTTGGGGTTTTTAAACGAGATGAAACTATTCACGCCTCAATTATTGTCTTGTAGATAAAACCTGCAAAAATTTTCCTGCATCAACAGAAAATTGCTTAGTTTAAAACTGATCTGTGTTGAATGCTGGGGATTTAAGTGAGACGGAGCTATTCGTGCCTCACTGTTCTCTTGTAGATAACACCTGCAAAATTGACCTGCATCCATAGAAAATTTCTCAGTTTAAAATGTCTGTGATAAACTGATAACGACTTGAGTGAGGCGAAATAATTTAAGCCTTGGTTGGTCCTTTGGGGGATAAGGCATGCAAAATGTTTCTTTTGCAAAAAATTTCTCTGTATCCGTAGAAAATTTCTTAGTTTAAAAATGAATTGACTTTGACAAGTTGGTGGTGACCGGAGCGAGACAGAACTATTCACGCTTCGGTCATTCTCTTGCGAAAATTTCCCTGCATCCACAGAAAATTTCTTAGTTTGAAAATGAATTGAGCTTTGACAGGTTGTTGGTGACTTGAGCGAGACGAAATTATTTACGCCTCAGCTGTCCTCTTGAAGATAAAGCCTGCAAACATTTTCCTACATCCACAGAAAATTTCTTAGTTTAAGATGAACTGAACTGTGTTAATTCTTCAATCCTCGTCTTGTCCTCGATGAATCATTTTGATCTCCCCCCAGATGGTGGACATAAGGTAGAGAAATACGACTTTCAAATTTCTGACGATGCTTAGCGAAATTTTGAAGGAAGCTTCAAAATTTGTCCCAATTTAGATGTTGTCACGGATTGCCAGCTAATTAGAAGTACTTTGAGAATTCTTGAGATTTTTCTCAAAAATTCTGTCCCAGCTGAAGTTTTGTTGTGCTCCAAACTTCAATTTGTTGTAGAAGACTTCTTTGTGTTCAGAATTTTTGAGTTTCTTTCAAAAATTCTGTCCCAGTTTCATTTCTGGGAGTTTGGCCGAGCCGTTGTGGCACCTACGTATCCCATTGAGGCAGGAATCAGGTCAAATGTAGTTCTCACTCGGGAGGTAGATAAAAATACAGATTTTGGATAAAAAGGTGACCGAGGCCGACATAAGTTGCCTACGTATCTCATTCTTGAGAATTCAGGGCAAACGTAGTTCATTAAAAAGAGAATAATCTAATAACAAACTTTAAAATGATTACAAGAAAATGATGCAATTACAGAAAAAGAAAGTTTCAGATTTCTAGACATAGATGCGGTATTGGCCAGGCCAAGGCTCGATCATGGAACGACAGTCCGAAGAACAACCGTGTTACAATCAATTAAATCCTGGATTTTATGCCTTTGACTTATGCAATCTTCAGTGTTATTTCCAACACTGTTAGAGTGGTAAGCATAAGTTTGATCACCTTCGACAAAATGAGGATTAGTTTGCTCGTCCCTTGGAGGGACGAGTTGGATCAATCCTGCTGCTGACAACCTTTCAAATAGCTTTGTCCGGCTCTCGGCGAGTAGGGTGAATACCCTAGGGGGTTTCCTATCTGCTTTCGGGTGAGGAAGGTTATAGTTGTTTTGTGGGACTGAAGGCGTTCGATGATAACTGGGATGGTTTCGACAGGGGAGTGTAGGGGTTCTCCTTTTGGCTTGTACGTCGGAGACAACTAACACATCTTCTTCCCTTTTCCTCACCATCCCAGGCACGTTCCAACCGGAGTTTTTATATGGGTGATTTTACACGTTATGAGCCCGTCTCCGATATTCTCCACAATCTTCACTATGTCTGCAAATTTTGTTCCCACGAGAAACATCATTCTTTCATAAAATTCTGGCTCCTGAGAGCGCACAAACACTTCGATAATTTCTTTTTTGGACATAGGAGGACGTACTCTGGCAACATTCTTCCTCAATCTATAGGCATACTCACAATATCTCTTGGTCAACTTTTGTCTGATCTTCTACGATAAATAGCGGTCTGGCACTATTTCAACATTGTAAGCAAAATTCTCAACAAAATTTTTGGCCATGGCACTCCAACTGGCCCACTGGTTCATTTCTTGAGAGGTGAACTGTTCTAGGTCCTCTCCGCTTAGACTTCGATTGAAAAGCCACATCAGCAATGCCTCATTTTTTCCAACACCCACAAGCTGATCAAAATATGCTCTTAGACGAGCCATGGGATTTCCACTTCCGTTGAAAGTGTCAAATTTTGGTATTTTGAACCCTTCTGGCAGGTTTAAATCTGGATGAATACAAAAATTCTCGTAATCCAAACCCACAATGTCAGGTGTATGGAGAAATTGCTTCATAGCTTTGACAATTTCTTCCTTCATATCTAATTTGGCCATCTCTTCCTTAGCCTTCCATTCTTTTTCCTTCTCCTCATGATGGTCAACATCGATGTGAGGAATTCATGGATTGGGATATGGAAGGGGATTTTAGGAGGCTCAATTTGTGTGGTAAGTGAGTTGTATTGGTCCGAGGATTGGCTTTCATGACGGATTATCTTGGGGTGGATAGCGTGAGCAATTTGAGAGGAGCTGCAGGCTTGGACAATATTTGGGTTCGGGAGAGGCGCTTAAGGAAAAAGAGCAGAGGATCCGGCATCGGGAGAAACTTGAAATAGGGTGACTGGTGGGCTTGTTGAGATGGGGATAGGCTGATGAGGAGAAGGAAAATGAAGTGAGGGCCTCCCGACGTTTGGGATGGGAAGATTAGCAGTAATGGCCAAATTTGCCAATTCTTGGGTCCTCTTCATTTCCTTTTTCATGTGAACAATTTGTAGCATTAGCTCTGCGATCAACTTGTTCCGTTGTGCGACAATGGGATCTGCTACAGTCATCTCGGTCATGTTCGCATTATCATTGTGGTCTGTCCTTTTTTTTTCCTCCTGGTTTTGAGGGATCTCTGGATTTGCTTAAATAAGGATGATAGGTCGGCCGACTTTTTCAATACAGATCGATTCTAAATTACCTTTAATAAAAATTGCTCAAAAAAGCACACACGTTAGTTTGTTCAAAGTAGTAGGTAATATAAGGTGATACACATATATTTCTAAACATATAATTGTTGCTTTATTCGAGAGTTAATTAGCCCACACATACAGGAGATATGATAAATAGGAAGGATTTTGCCTATATGATTTAGGAAATAGTGGATCATGAAGATTGATTTGCGTCAAGTTAGGTTTTCTTTGTATTATTGATAATGTAAACTGGGAAAAAAATAAGCTTCTGGAAAGATAGGGGAAATAAACTTCTGAAAAGATAAACTTCTGGAAAGATATGGGGAAAATAAGCTTCTAGAAAGCTAAACTTCTGGAAAGATAGGGGAAAATAAGCTTCTGGCAAGATGAGGGAAAAATATGCTTCTGGAGAGATAGGGAAAAATAGGCTTCTGGAGAGATAGGAAAAACACGCTTTTGAAAAGCTAGGGAAAATGCGTCTGGAAAGCTGGGAAAAATATGCTTATGGAAAGCTGGAGGGTCGGGCCTAAGAGACTGCCTACGTATCTCACGAAGGAGAAATCAGACCTTACGCAGTTCAGAACTTGAATGTTTTTTAGTTTGGAATGAAAAATTCTCCTTTGTGAGAAAGAGGATTGATTTTTGCTGAGAAACTGGAGATTGATTTTTGGAATTTTGAGAGGGGATTGATTTTTGCTGAGAAACTGGAGACTCAACGAGTATTTCGAGGAACTTTTGATAGTGACTTGATTTATATGCTTAAGGGGTTTCTAAAAAAATTTTGAAATGGACTAGCAGACTTCAAACAAAGCAACATAAACACACAAATAGGTATATCACATAACAGATATTGCGTGCCCTAAATAAATATGTGACCCTTTTGTGTCAAGGGTGGGCCTAACGATTTAAAGGATGTATATGCAATCAAACATTCCATTGCCCCAAAATTTTGTACAGTCTTTATAAAAAAACTCAATAGGGATACATAATATGGGAAAGGGATATAAAATAATCAATCCCATACAGGGGTATAGTACTAAGAAAAGCCTTCATGGAAGATTCTTTCTTCTTGGACTTCTTTGGATGTAATATCCTGTAAATAAACCGATTTTGATTAACATGTGTTATTAAAATAACTCCCAACCCCCAGGGATAAAGGTTCGTCAAATAACATATACATCCTTCAAATATAAGCACATAAGCATGATCGACCATTTGGGCCGAGGACCGCTTTTGGACTCAAGGTGGTCTTTCTAATGGGCCCAACACGCCTTACGCGTTGGTTCGTCCTAGGACAATGCTTAGAAGTAGGGTTTTGGTTTTCCTCTATCCTCGATGTCTAAGAGTGGGTTAAGGATGGACCGGGTATCCAGGCGGACAACCTGGGCTAGAAATTCATGACAACCATTGCACGAAGCTATTAATTGTCACTTATTCTAAAAGAATTACATATTTGGAAATCCAGCTATGGAATCGCATATCATTTTTCCAAATACACAAGATACAATAGGAAGTTCCATGAAATGCAAATGATAGTTCAATATCAAAACTAAATGAATAAAGCAAACAAATAATATAATTAAATAAAATATATAGTTAGTCAAACAATATAATCTAATGGTTAGAACCTAATCAAATCCCCAACAGAGTCGTCATTTCTGTTATCACGAAAAATGCTTTTTTGAGAGATAATTTGAAAAATCAAAAATCGGTTTAAGCTTAATTAATTTAAGGAAATCAATTCTCGAAATTCGAAAGAAAAACAAAAAACAGAGTCGCCACCTAATTTTAAGGATAATTAGGAAACCAATAAATATTTAAAAAGACCTAACAGAAAAATCTTTTAAAATCTAGAGAAAAGGTTCAAGTTCACATTTCCACTTCAAGAAGGTTTTACACACTTGAAATGACCGCTGAATGCGGTTATCCGGCGATTAGGAGGTTGACTAACTTTTAAAAATATTTGATTGACTTTGCAAAAATTGACTAGTTTGAAAATTGACTAATTTTGAAAGGATTTGATTGAACTTGACTGAATTGAAAGCAATTGACTAAATTTGAAGGAAATTGACTGTGTTTGAAGATTGAACTAAAATGTCAAATCTCATTTTTTCCATTTTTAATTATATTATTATTATTATTATTATTATTATTATTATTATTATTATTATTATTATTATTATTATTTATTAACGCAAACACTTTTTCAAAATAAAGGGAAATTAAATAAATAAAAAATAACATAAATAATTTTGACATGTTGGGGGTTTAATTAGATTGCAACCAATAGTAAACAAAATGGTAGCATCCAAACAAATACAAATATATAAATAAAAATGAAATAGAAGAGAGTTGAAGTGATTTTGGGTCTTTTACTTGTATTGTTGTATATACACATGTATATTTGTGTATATAATGTAATTCATGCTTCCCAGATTCTGTATAACAACTTCTTTCTCCTGAGACTAGGGGCTGACTCGAGGAAGAGGAAGTTTGGGCCTCCATGACCCAAGGAATGCAGAATGGTGAGTCCAAAATGGGCTCGGAGTATCGTTCATGCAAACAAATGGCAATAAGGATTAGTGAAGGATATCGTTCATAAACAAATGGCAATAAAGATTAGTGAAGGATCCAAGATACATATGGGCACAAGAATAGACAAATAGATAACCTTGAGAATAACTAAAGTATATGTTGAAAATCTGTACATTTTGAAAACAACCATCAAGCCAAGATATCCTCAGGTGTCGATTTAGAACAATGAAGAGATAGACATAAGCTGATCTTGAAAAGCCGATCAGTGTAATGGACAAGAGAAGATAGTTGCAGCAAAACATATCATTAATACACACACGAAAATTGCAACAAACATTCAACAAACTTATCATTAACTTGCAGCACACACATCTATAACTTGCAGCAAAAAAAAAATTCATCAAATCATTTCATTAGCACACATACAAACGTATCTGTAACTTGTAATGATTTTCTTATTCCCACAACTCACACAAAAATTGCAGCAAAAACATATCCTTAACAAATTAAGGAGACACCTCTATGTGAGACTGAATTAGTAGCCATCAAACATGAAAAACCAAATCAAAAGCAATTTAAGCATCCAAGCTTTCAAGATTCATAAAATATGACAACTTGATATGATTTCTTAATGCCAATACAGTTGACACTTAACTCGACTCCAATTAAGCATGATAAGATTTGAATATGTAAAATTTGGGGCTGGCCAGCAAACAAGAAGAGTCTTACAACTGAGTTTTACGCTCAAGCTATCATGTAATTTAAAGGCACTCCAGCCCTCTGTTCAACATCAAACAAAGTGAGTAATGAAGAATGGAATTGCGTAGCCATTTCGACCATAAAACCGGCAGAAGAAAGCTTATGAGACTATAATGACATCAAGCTACTAGATCATTTCCAAGCCTAATAAGGCAGATTCACAGATTGAACAGGAGCAAATTTATAAAATCGAAAATTTCAACCTTAACATGAATGAAAGATTTGAACAAACTTTAGACTAACGAAAATGAGTCCCAGCCATTAGCAGTGAGTCAAAACGAGATTTAACTTAGGTATCCATTCTTAAATTAGAGCTAAGATGAAGAAAATGAGATCGGTGCGAGACAGAGAACAGACCAATGTTTCTGCGTTTTGATAACTTCCAGCATAATGAAGACATATATTTGCAACTAAAGAACTCAGATTATATAAAAATAAGCGATGCAGAAGCAGACGACCTAAACAACATATTAATAGTCTATTCTTACTTAGCAACAAGATGGTAAAATTCGATCATATTCAAAGAATGACCCTAGAATCTGCATACTACTAGTTCGTGTTCAGACAATGTAATAACAATAAAATCGAGAGCAATAGCTACCTCAGTAATACACATGCCTGGTCCTTGATTCATACTCAACAGGGTACTACCCCATTGAACTAAGACATAAAGATGGTAGAAGGGAAACTAACCAGAGCAGCAACATGATGACATTTGACAATCATGAACTCAGAACCAAACGTAATTATGAGCTAAAGAAACACATACATAAAATCAACCCCTAACTCAAGATAGTATTATAACACAATTCCAGAAACTTTCTTAATAACAATGACATCATGAGGTCCAATAATCATACAGTAACAGGAAGCATAACAGTACACATATCAAACAAGGATATTACCTCTTTAGGAAGCATAACAGTACACATATCGCCATGGATTAGCTCATATGGTCTCCCTTACATATGTTCATGTTCTCCTTATGTTCCCAAGGTATCCTTTTATTATGATTTATAATGGTTCCTTCATATTATGTTCAAAGGTGTTTTAAAGTTCCTATGATTCATTGTTTCACAAGTTCAAATTGTATTTCTCCTAAAGATATATGGTTATGTCTACAAGTGAGTAAGGTGGTCTCCATTATGATTATAATGTTTCTTCCATAATAAAATAGTCTTTCATGTAAAGTGATGTATTGTTCACTCAAGAATATTAATATTTTAATTATTTATAACCACATGTATTTTCTCACTAATTTAAGTTTATGTGACTCATTATGCATTCATGTAAGGGTAAGTTCTTTGTTTCTCATGTACATTATTTCATGTTCTGTGATGAGAATAAAATGTATAAACGATCACCCATATGTATGTTACAATTTTATAAGATTTTCTTATTCACGACTATGTTCATCCATGCATCCTACTATGTTCTTTCTTAAGTTGTCTTTTATGTTTTTATGATATTGGCTTGACTAAGACTTACTAATAACCTTGTAAATGTATCATTTTTAACATGAGACTTCACATGAATTATTTCATCATTTATTTTCATATCATGCATTGCATACCTACATACCAGTACATTCAAAATACTGACGCATACTTCTATCCCTGTATGATTTACCCATGTAGGGACCAATGCTCCTCTGTATCCTCCACGTGGCTAGCTTTGGATCTTTGAAGGAAAGAGTTGGTGAGTCCTCTAGTTCGAGGACAATAACCTAGTTTTCTTTCTAGATTGATGTATAAGACATTTTATGTTCCAGTTGTATATTTCTTATGCTATGTATGTATTTGAGGGTGAGCTTGAACATGTCTTAGCCCCCACTTAGTTTATGTTAGAGGTATTGTTGGCCAAATGTTATGATGGTATACAGTTCTTATATTCCTTTATGATTGTTAAGTTGTAGCCCTTAGCCCCATTTCCCCTAGTTTTGTATTTCATCTTTGTGTTTTTATGCCTATGGATGCTTATGATATGTCAGACGGCTTGGGTGAGGTACGTTCAGATATCTAATTCGTCATGTGATAACTAGGCCCTAGGTCGGATCGTTAAAAGTTTGTCGCCAAACAACTCCGGTGATCCGCTTAATTGTGATGGGCATTGCCAACTTGAACATTAAGTTTCAACTTCTTTCCTACCAGGTCTTTGTAACTGTAGGCAACACCACTGTACACCACTGAATCAATTCGATGATCTGCCTAATTGCACATTTCGTCACCCTTTTAAACCTTATACTTATGGTTGAGCTCTATAACTTTAAACGATTTTGAAGCCCATTTGGTGTACTTCCAAACATGTCTGGACCGATGGTGCGAGACTTCCTCAACACGGTGATGGCCGATCCTGACTGCCTTTTGATCATTTTTTCTCCTTTTGATTTGATTTGCTATGATTTGTCCATTCATGCATCTTATTCCTCATTCCTAGCATCAAACACACATTTTAGTCAATATTTGAGGTAAAATAACAATTTGAGCATAGTATCTATTTTAAGCTCTATCTCAGTACAACTTGTGGACTCATCAACACACCCAACTTAAGCACTTGCTTGCCCTCAAGCAAGTCCAACATCAATCAACCAAGAACAACGCTTCAAAATAGGACTATAAAGAGAAAGCACATTACTCCTTCCTTTGTTGTCGAACCTCAAAGCCTCCAGAAACTACTTACGCAATTTTGAAGCTTTAAAAGAAGACTAAGGAGTTCAGAAGATAAATTTATGCTTACAATTGCCAATACAGTTGCTAATTAATGCCTAAGAGATGTTGCCATCTGCCTTCACAACAAAAAAGATTCTTACATACACAATATCACAAAATTTAGCTTAATACCTTCAAAAATCAATGATGTGCTACTAAAATACAACACTTTTGACGCTTAAAACTTGGAATTTTGTGTATTCTCAATGCGATATTAGTGGGATATATGTGTTTTTGTGTTTTATTTGTAGGATTTTAGGGTTGGCATTGATTTTGGGAAGAATATGTAGAAGTTGCTGATTTTGATGATGTACGAGACCCTTTCTGGGTCGTAAAGCATTCTACGAGCCGCGAAATAGGTTTTATGTACAAATCCAATGAGGGGAAGATTTTTTGAAGTTTGTACTACGAACATACAGAGGGGTCATGATGTACTTTATGAGTCGTAGATCAAGTCTCATGCCCTGAGGATCAGAGAAGAAAGACTTTCTGAAGTTTCATTAGATGAAACCCCATATGGAACCTGAAACACTTTACGAGCCATAGAAGGGTATCGTATAACAGAAGTCCATTTTTGCAGCCAAAAAGTACGAAAGCCTGATTATGGGCCGTGGAACACAATATGGTCCGTAAAGCAGTTAGTGAGATGTGCCCACCCAGTTATCCCATTTTGTTTAGGACATGTATTTCAAACATTAAAAGTAGGTTTTTAGGTTATTTGTTTAGGTAGTTCGGACAGTTGGCAAAACAATAGTTAGATACATTAGAGAAAACATTGGAGAGTTTTGAGAAACACTTGCACTCTTTGATTTGATCTTCTAATTACAATCTTGTGATTCTCATTGAAACTTGGATTTATTTGTGCTTAATTCAATTGTGTAAGTGCTCTATTATGTTATTCAAATTTATAACTCTTGTATCTATACAAACTATGAGTAGCTAAATCCACAACTAGGGTGTTGGGAACCATCAAGAACTGACAAGGTAAAATCGAATAATTCATAATTCTTGAAAAGTGTGCATACATATATTAATTGATTCTCTTCGTTTTGCATGTTTTCTAATGGTGGCCAACATTAGAACCCGTCTAATGTTACTGACTAGATCAAGATAGTAATGAATCAGAAAAGAGCTCAATTATGAAGATTTAATTGATGTATTCTCATCTAATCAACCGAACTGGACCAAGGGGAAGTTGTACTAGGACAATAGGTAAGGGTTAGTAATGTCACATTGCGGAGATGGGCCAAGTCACATAGTGAAATTCGCCCCTCGCCTGGGCAAAGGGTTTGGTGAACTTAACTTACTGTCCTGCATGCTATACACTAGAAAAGAATTAGGTTATTCGGTGATACTAAGTTAGGGAATCATGGGAAACACAACACCCAAGTTTCTCTCCATATTGGCTAAACTCTTGTGTTAGTTAGGATTACTTTTCGACTTATTATTACAAACGTCCCCTTCAAGGAGATAAGCTGGTTAATGACTCAAATTGCATTGATTGAATTCTTCGAAGTCTACAGTATTCCCTTGGATTCGACCCTAACCTTGTTTAGATTCTATTTCTTGACAATAACCGCTTTATCCATAAAAAGAAGGTGTAAATTGGGCGGCATCAATCAAACGACACTCGCACTCCCAAAAGAGAAATTATATGTAAGATTTTACCTATAGGCTTGCCCTTACTCTGAATAAACATTTACTCAATCTCATCTGGAAAAGAATCTCAAAGGACTTTGTTAGGCTTGTAATGTAGGCTTGGGTATAGGTAGGATAACATTTGGGTACAACTAACTAACCCTTCCTTGCACTTTATAAATAATCCTCATAGTTCTTTGCCCTTCATTCACTTTCTTTTTCCTGATTACATCATTTTGTTCCTCATTTCAAAATTGACTGCCCCATTTGCAACAATTTCTACATTTTTTGAGGGTTTCATTTAGAATCAAACTGTCCTTTTCTTTTCCTTTCTTTCTCTTGTTGAAACAGTTTTCTCTTTCTTTTTCGTTAACCCTTCCATCTTTTCATTTCTTTCCTCAAGCTTTCGAATGGAAGACACCTCTTTATTTTCACACCCCCAACATTGGCCTTTGGCCACTAGTTTCACACTTTCAAGTGCAAGGAGGGAATGGTGTTCAACAAAAGGGAAATCTTTTTAATCAAAGGTCCAGACTTGTAACATGACTGCCAACGAAAAGGATTTAAGTTCAACAGGGATCAGTAAGGATATAATTTATGTCAAAGGAGGATATTTTGAGCAAAGTGGACTTAAAAGGAAACCAAAGAATGCCTAAGGTCATCTTCCTAATCTAGACTTAATCAAGCCAACATTTCAAGACAAACCAGGTAATTATCGACAAGGATTTCTTTCAACTAATGCCTTATCTCTCATGGCACAATGGCTTTTGAATTCAAATATCAACTAAAAAACACGCATTTGCAACTTATCAATCATGGAATATCCAAACTCAATACTCACTTAGTCAACTCAAGATGCTTTCAATCCATGCGTGGATCATTTTTACATGAGATAAACTAATTGGGGAGTCAATACATACTCCTCATACATTCTCCTCATCCATGGCTCTATCCGAATCAAAGATATTGGCAATCAATACTTAGATTACTAAGGGATTTGAGACATGATGATCATTTGCAAAATAGTTTTTTCATATATACTTAGGTATCTTACAAATCACATGGGAAAAAAATACCATAAAAAAATAAGTGTTTTAAAGAGTCACCTAGGTTAATCTATCTATGGTAGTGTCTGAGATATTGAAGAAGTTGTAAGGGACATTTGTGCCTGGATCCTGACATGTTGTCTCTGAAGTAGGCACCTAAGTGGTAAACTCGAGGGCACTTGCCTGTGGCCGTGCAAGCTTTGCTTCAACTGTATCGGAAGATCCACTCTCCTCAATCATAGACTTATCCCAAAGTAACTCTCTAGCGACGGCTACAATAATGGTCCCCTTCATCATCATCAACTCATCATGCTTCTTCAGAAGGACACTAACCATTAATGCCTCCTCATTAGTCTCTAGGAAAGAGAAAATGTACTCCTTCTTAACCCCCAACCCTAGAGTGACACCTATAGCAGCCTCGAGAGGGACTTCCATCAAATCCCAAAGGGAAGTGATATTGGTGGACTTTAACTTTGTAACCTCCTTCTTCAACGTATCAATATCGACCTTCATGGCCATCACATCAGCACCAGCACCACCTTTTGATTCCAATGCCTCTACCCTAGTAGTCAAAGCATCCAACCTAGTTCTATGGCCCACTATGCTTACTGCCACCTTGTCCAGCCTAAAATGTTGCTCATCAATGAGCACTCTCTACTTTTTCTCTCATCAAGTATAGGGATCAAAGCAGCTGCTACGGCCCACTTAATTAATGTCGAAATAGAAGACTGGACCCATGTCGCTCAAGCGTCAATTGATCTGGCCAACTAGGCCAAATGATATCTCATGGCCTAAATTACTAGGGGTTAAGATGTGAAAGTCTAAGGTTGCGGCTAGGTAGAAGATGAAGAGGCTAGAGTAGGAGAGGACAAGGTCAGAGTTGGGGAAGAGGGCATACCTGACTTGTAAACAGGCTTAGATGTGTCGGTCTCTAGCATCGCAACATTAACTACCTATGTAGTATTAATCAGCTTCTTCCTTGCTCCGTCGTCCTTATCCTACTAAAACTCTGCCTCAATGCACCTAATATCGGTGGAATCCGATGAAGTGATCTCGATATCAATTTTTCAAACAAATCATTCTCTGGCTCTCTTGCATAGGGGTTTGATGAGCATGGGGAGTAGTAGAGAGGTTTGCTACTGTTTATCCCTTGTAAGAATCTCTAAGGCTATGATCGACCCAAGGTTCTGTTTTCGGTGACCCATGATGCATCCCACTAAAGCTACCTTATAATGATGAAGAATGTCCTCATTTTGCGATGACATAAGGTTGCTACTAATAAAATTGAACCAATATTGGGCAGGGACGTTCAACTCCTTCTCAATAACCACCCCCTCCTCTATCCATGATGGGGTTGTAATGCTAATCAGTGGGGCCAACCAAGCTTTGAGGTCAGGTGTTCTTCTCAATGATATCAGCCAATGATGGCCTATTTGGAATATGAAACCCAATAAGTCACTGATTTCCGTTTCACTACATAGGATAGGCACACCCTGGACCTCCCCCACATTGACAGGCTTTTGAGCAATCTTCATATTGCCCTTTCTTTTGGGTTCAAGCCTGGCATATGCCCTGTAGAATTCATGTGCCCAACTGGGGACATAAGGTTCCTGAGGTGTAGTGAACTACTGGAAACCATGACATCTTATAGTCTCGCACACCTCAGGTTATCTATCAATGACCCTATTCGTAGATATTATTCACTCCTCCAAAATAGTTCTCAGCCCCACGTCTTTCAAATGGTTGATATGACGCAGTGTAATAGTCTCCTAAATAACTCAAGAAGTTTAGAGAAGTAGATCATGGGCCATCTTTGACCTCTCTTCCATACGGCCACATTGGAGGCTTCTTCCACTAGAGTAGGCTCATGTACTAGTGTCCTTGAACACATTTCCTCTTTATTGGAATAGGTCCAATTAACATCTAAAGGCCCCTTTTCTTCACTCTCGAAGTCAGCATGCTCAGTTGCTTTTCACTTTCCCTTGCCCCGTCCTTCTCTACGAGGCTTTTGCTCCCATTGTTCTTCACTGTCGATGGCTATAAGGGTTGCCTGGGCATCTCTAGATCCTCCACAACAAATCGAGTACTTTTGATGGGGTATATTTGCAAAACACAACAAAAACATGTGTAAGAATCAAGGACATGAAAGATGGATGCACTAAGAACCCTTAAAAAACACAGATAGGCTAGGGTCAACAAAAAGTGGAGATCCCACGAAAACTCTAGGAAGAGATGGAGCTTACCAACTCATGTTTGAACTGGATCCTAGTGAAGGGGTCAGTCAGAATCCCTACCTGAATGTGTATGCATGCAATAAAATGCAGCAACCCTAGGCAATAGGAGTACGAATAAAAATGTACTAATATGCAAGGTAAAAATAAAATCATAATAGCTGTAGTAAAAAGGGTAATAGATGTACCACCTGCAACCAAAACTCAAATAACCTTCATGGACAACATTCGACCTTTTAGTGATCAAATATGCATGGTATACTCGAGTAAACGCATGTCATGAATACATACATATAGATGCAAATACATGACATACCAAACTAGATGCTAATAATGGTGATCCTTTTCGACATCTAATCTCTAGCAATCTGTATAATATACATATATATAATCATTCGGGAAAATAGGCCTCTTACCTCCGATTATAGCTCAACGTCCATACATAACATGACATGTCTGACATGAATATTGAATACACATAGTAGGCCATAACAAGAAGTTAGTCAATCTTAGCTCATTGGTTCTCTTATTCATAAAATGTCATAATCACAGTTGTAGCATATACATATGACTTGTGGAATCTTATATATTTTTCGAATAAGTTTTAAAACATAACTCCACATTTAGAATAATGTCTTAACTCTGAAAATATTCATAAAGGTGATTCACATAATGTTTATACTTGGTTTATTTCCAACTAGTGAAATAAAATATTTAAAGGAAATCAAGTGCCTTAGTAGTTTAATCAGGAACGTTAAACTTAAGATTATTGGAAATCAACATGTTACCTTTTTAGTTCTTCAAATTCAACTTTAGTGAGAAAGGAGGACTAATTATGAATACTAAATTCTCCTCATAATCTTCTTTTATTTTTAGCGACACCACCAAAAAGAGTAACACCTCAAACCCATGGACCGGTAGGCAAAAAGGCAGATAAATTGATGTGTATATACTGAAGGTCTAGTTTAATCGAACGAATAGAATATCAACCTAATATGATTATAAAAATACTTCAGCTAGTATCCCAATGTCTTTTACAGAAGTTCTTTCTAGCAATAGAATAGTATAATATCACAATTGACTTTTTGGGAATTTCTCAGATTTCGTGCTAAAAGGAGGAACGGAGCTTAACCTTAATATACCTCTCCAAAGAATGTTTAAATGCTCAACATTTCATATGAAAGTTGTTTCTTACATCCTAAGCTTTGCAATCACTATATATATGTAGCTTATACATACTTATAAATAGTCCATAATTGAGCATAAATTCAAAATTTGTCATGTAGTCTTAACGCTATGAAACATTCGTAGAAATTCATAAAAACGATCATAAAAGAGTCTTTATCTAAATAAACCTATTGTAAAAATAGAATGATCATCAAGAACACCAATTTTCTACTTTCCAAAAACAGCTCCAAACATAGCTAACGGTAAAATTCCCGAACAATGTACCTAAATTGCTTAAGGACATTATGGGAGCACTTTGTTCAGTTCCTTAACAATTTTAGAATAGAAATGAAATATTTGGGGCTTTAAAATATCATATTTTCCACCTTATTAGTGGCCTTGACCCGAACCAGTTCGCGATCCAATTTTTTGCTTGAGTAGTCTACGATAAAATAGTCCTAACATTTTATTTCAAAGTTAGTTTGATGCATGACTTTATGAATTGAAAACTAGACTTGTAGATTTCAATTTGATATGTCATGATCCCTTTAAGTCCTTATATTTTAGGATAGAAGGTCTGAGACATTTGACCCAAATTTAAGAAAGATTTCTTAGAGAAGCTTACAGTAACTTTGGCCAACCTTTGTCTCGCAACTTCATTGATTCCAAAAATTAACATATGACCATTGTAGTATTAAAATACTCCTTGATAATCCATTATTAGCAAATTATAACTCTTAGTCTCATCCAAAAAATGAAACTTAATGTAAATCCTCCGAAAAGGTGGGGTGCTACCCAACCCGTTTCTTTAACCCCGAATATGTGTTTAAGGGGTTTCTTTGATCTAAAATTTTAATTCCTTTATATTACCACTCATTTTTAAACTTATCATCCTTAGGTACTATACAAAATCATATACACCTTATATAACATGCCACACTATGTATATTATGTAAGATGAGAAACATGGGGTCTCAAATATTGGCCACTACCACCTATAATACTCGGCCTCTAAGTGTTGTCAATGACTCATCCTCATTTTTTTGGCACTAATACGATCAAATAGTAAAGACTAAACACTGATAAAGGACCATATTCACCTAGAGTTTGAAATATCCAACTGAATTATCCTATTGGCTAAAACCTAAATATTTAAAGCCAAAGGCCACTTCTCTGTAGACAAAAATAGTCTAAGCCACCCATAATCCTCACCTTACAAATCAAGGAATCCGCTACTACATTCGCCTTGCCCAGATAGTAGAGAATAGCGAGGTCATAGTTTACCAAAAGCTCAATCCAACAGCACTACCTAGAATTACTATCCCTCTAACCCATAATATATTGTAGGCTATGGTGGTTGGTGTAAATCTCGTAGGAGCACCCCAAGTAGATATGTTGGGATATAGAAATCCTTGATTTATGAGACCCTAAAACGAAACTCTAAGCTTTTTGTTCAACGGGGGCCATCCGATAAGATGGAAAAAAAATGGGCTTAGTTCATGGCTCCAATTCTATAGAAAAGTCAATAGCCTCTAAGGGTCGATCAAGCAAGTCAATAGGAAACACATCATGGAACTCAAGAATCTCCACAACTGGACCAATGATGAAATCTCACTAGATAC
>JAOTQR010077445.1:0-18833 GCA_025774065.1 Solanum ossicruentum | reverse complement strand
AGAGCATAAATTCAGATGCCCACATTAGGGTATCAAGGTGATTGCTAAAAGTAGTAATATTAACTACATGTCAGAATATCCATCCACACTAATAGATATCTATATCTCGGACAAACCATGGAACGAGGGTTTCACTGTGCCAATAAAATAGACAAAGTCATGAAATTAGATTTTATGAATGATAAGTCATAGATGAAATGTTACTGCCTAGCTAAAACTCATCTCTATTAGACCCAAATCTACTATATTAGTTTACAAGGATCTAAGCCATTTAAAATGATGCCAAGAGAGGAATTACTGCCTACCAAGTCTAGAAAGATCACAAGTATATAAGTTTTACTAGCCTAATCCTAAACTAACGTCAATATGCTCAATGTATACACATGAATCACGTATAAGTATGCTACAAGGTACATATAATCAATAATAATTGTACAAGTATCCACTGTACCCAAAAATGGCCTAAAATAGGATTTCTATTAAGCAGGGCATACTTGGCTAAGTTCTATCCCATACCTGTGCAAATTCACATAAATTTATAAATTCAACCCAATCTAAAAGAAAGAAAAATTGTAGCCTGCTTGTAGGCCGAATACGCATACTCCAAATCACAATATCGGAGTTTTCCCTTTTTGTATGGCCTCTAAATGCTGCCATATTATCAAAAATAAAATCACAATGTCACTACGAGTGTTTTGACACTAAAATTACAAGAAATGAAAATGGACAAATTTCAAAGTCAAAATTGGGAATGTCAAACCCAACTAGAAATTTTATAGTTGACTCCATAAAAAGATACTAATTAATTTTTTGAACCAGTGTCCAAAATAAAACACAACCTGGGGTTCACAAATACCAAAACTCAAACATGCAAGAAAATCTCAATTTTAAGCTAAGATAGGTACATGACAGCAACTAAAATAGCAAAAATACCTCAAACAAAGCCTATACAACACTTCTCGATGACACCACCGCATTCTTTTGAAAAAATCACACAATTTCAAGCTTTGAATCACTGAATTTGAATCTAACACGAGAAAGAAATCGCCCTTTGAAAATTTGAACAAACGTTTGTTGCGTCTGCTCTTTATATAAGAAAAGAATACACAACTACTCTCTGTGATCATAGTCATAATAGCCCGCAATCATAAACCCCTATGAATTTGACAATTGCGATCACAGAAGGGCCTCTCGCGAGTGGGAAGAACAACATCATAGACCTCTGCGAATGCAGCCTAGGCTCCACGACCGTGGAAGTCAAGAATTCTGTGCACCACGATTGCGGCCTAGGATCTGCGAACGCGAAGGTTAAAAATACCCTACACCAGCTAAGTTGAAAATGTTGATTTTGGCATAATGCAATTCAAAAAATAGGGTGCTCGAAATTCATTCAGAACCCCATACACACAAACGAACTATGCTATATGATCAAAATTGACGTTCTGAACTTAATGGCAGAGTCAAAATTTTAATATGAGGTCATTCCGGCTGAAAGTGGATCTCACTTTCAAAGGTAGTTTTTAACTAAATTTCTCCAAGTAGCTCGAAATGAGTTCGAAAGCATCGGGAATCAAATGAAAGGTTGTTCTGGATCAAACTTAATGTTTCATAGCTAATCACGTTATCATAATTTTCATTCAGACAGTTCCATGAATGTTGACCCAATTCAACATTAGGATAAATTTCAAAAGCTAAAAAGCTAAATAGTTTAAACTCATACCAAAAGCCTTGGAACTCGGGTCGGCCATGCTTTAGCCTAATTTGGCTATTCCAGAATTGACGGAATTGTTAGAATTATATTATGAAGTTGTTTACTTGCACTTTTTACCAAAGTCAACTTTTCAAGTTATAACAGTCTCAAGGTACGAAAAGCAGCACAAAATCCAAACGAACGGCCACACAACTAAATTGTCAGTGCCAGCAAATTGTAAATGACTTGGAGACACTATAGAAAAGCTCTAATCGATGAAAAGAAGACAAAAACGCAAAACTGACTTGAAGAATCATTACAGAAAAATACCGAAACACTTGAAGAAAGTAGGAAAGTATTTTTGATTTGAAGATGACTTTCTGCAAGGGGCTAACTCTCAAAAATATTTTCCACGTTTCTACTATTAAAATTATAAAATGGTGTACAAAAAATTAAAGGGAACAAATTTCAAATAGATGAGAAAGTGTTTTCAATCGTAACGAATAAACTAGTAAATTGTGTATACCACATAATTAAAATCTCAATAAATAACAGCACATTAAAATATAAAAATTTAAGTAATCTAAATTTAAACTGAATATGCTAAAATAAAAAAGAAGAAAATCCAACTGTTTATGTGTGTAATATTAAAAAATTTCTTTAAAATCAGACTAATATGTAAGATTAAAATTCTGTTGAAAAAAATAAAGAAGGAAAAAGGGGGGTGGGGAGAATATATTGAACTAATTTTGAGAATATAACGAAGTAATTAGATAATTTACATATTATTGTCCATAAATTTTTAATTGGAGAAATATAAATAATAAAATAAAAATTAAGAACTCATGAGTAAATAAAATATATATATATATATATATATATATATGTGTGTGTGTGTGTGTGTGTGTGTTATATTAATAAAAAGAGCATTTCATAATTATATTAAGTCAATTGATAAGCTAATAAAAATTAATACTAATAATATAATAATTTAAATAATGAATAATATAATTTAAAAAAATATGAAATAGTAAAGTTATTTGATAATCTCATGATTCGTTGTCCTTATTTATATGAAATTGACATGGGGTGGGGTGGCGTGGGGGGAGGGAGGGAGTTGAGAAACAATACGATAATTGGGCTTTTATAAGATAATATAGTTTAACATGCTTGTACAAAGTATCACAATCTAAAATGATTAGAAATAATATTATCCACGCATCTTGCCAGTATGTGTGCTAGTTTGGTATAAAATTCATAAAATGATGTCACACATTGCATTGGAGCAGAATAGATGAAATTGAGGCTTCCTTCTGTAGTATTGTATGATAAAGATGTACCACCTAAACTTAAAGGTCAATTCTATAGAATGATGATTAGACCGTTTTTGTTATATTAAGTGGAGTTTTGGCCAGTCAAAAGCTCTTATATTCAGAAGATGCAAGTTGCGAGATGATGATGTCGAGATGGATGTATGGATATAGAACGAGGGACAAGATTAAGAATGAGGTTATTCGGGGAAGGTGGGAGTGGCCTCTGTGACAGACAAGATGAGAGTCGCGAGAGTGAGATGGTTTGGGCATGTGTAGAGAAAGTGGGTCAATGCCACAATTAGGAGGGACGAGAGGTTGGGGCTTTCGTGGAGGGGTAGAAGTAGACCAAAAAAGTATTGGGGAGAGGTGATTAGATAGGATATGATGCAACTTCATATCACTGAGGACATGACCTTAGATAGAATAAAGTGGAGGTTGTGTATTATGGTAGAAGACCAGTAAAGGTAGAAATATTGTCTTGCCTCGTGAAACTTTTAGGTGTATCATAGGATGAGTCATGCTTTTATGATTGTGTTGTTATTGCTCTTCGCTTATTTTGCTATTTTTATTATTTTCTTGTAGGCTTGACATTGTTTTTCATTTTAGTCATTATTATAGATTTATTGCTTTATATTACTCGGGGTGGATACCTTTGAAGCGAGGGATCTTTCGAAAATAATCTCTCTATCTCCGTGAAATATAATGTCATAATGATAAGATTTGTGTACACTCTACTCTCTGTAGATCTTATTTTGTAGGATTTTCTGGATAATTGTAATATTAATCTTAAAATATTTTTTATTTTTTAAACACATAAGTTGAGACGGAGAAGATAGAAAGGAAAAAAGAAAATGTCGTGATCTTCATATTATTTCCTTAAACTAATTTTTACCCATCTTTAACCAAAAGTCGCACCTCTAGTATATTTTATCTACTTAGTGAGGGCACAAATATTTAAGCAAGGGGATTTAAAATATATGAAAGTATTTATATGAAAGTATATCAAGGTATTCAATATACCTTAAATCCTATGTCCCTCTTTAATTTTTCTGTGTGGCATCGACGTGGCACATTTTTCCTAATTAAATCTACTAACCTATTTAAACTCTTTTAATCTGCTCCACCCTCAAAAATTTCATTATTTATTCATCGTATATATGATTTCACTATCCAAAATCCAAATCTCGTCCAAATTAAAACTCATGTTCCATCTATTATGATGTTGTTCTAACAATTATTATTTATGGCACTGATTTTCTTAATCAAAATATTCCAATGGAAAACGGGGAACATTAATTTACTACACATCTACTACGAAACAAGAAACTTGCAAAAATCTTACAAAAATGTTTGACCATGAACTTTTGAACTTTTTTTAGAGTTTAAAATTAGAAAATATGCTTAATCGTAAAGTTTTAAAATTCAATTTAAAATTGAATTCCATAATGTGCGAAAATGTAGAAAATAATAAAAAATGTGTTTTCATTTTTTTTTACTCTAATTACTAACAAAAAATAAAAAACAACTCCAATTCCTATTCATAGTCAAACACAAATTTTCAAATATCATTTTCAGTTTAAAAATAAAAATATTTTTTTTCAGAATTTCACAATAAAACATGAAATCTTCCACTAAATACA
This sequence comes from Solanum ossicruentum, assembly GCA_025774065.1. Lineage (NCBI taxonomy): Eukaryota > Viridiplantae > Streptophyta > Magnoliopsida > Solanales > Solanaceae > Solanum > Solanum ossicruentum. The sequence goes on along the minus strand of JAOTQR010077445.1, from coordinate 14,190 downwards.
GTAAATTCTTACTTAATTATTTTTCCTCATAAAGATATTTATATTCACCTTTAAATTATAGAAAATATGAAACAAAAATATTGAGCGTTCAAAATGGCACCCTCACATAACTGTCACATTTCTGATAAATAATGTATGTTTAGAAACACAAAAATTCACTTTAAAGTCAGATCCTTAATCCAAAGATGCAAAATTTTGAACTCCTTGTGTAGGAAACTTATGAGTTTTAAATTTTTAGTGGACTGCGTTAAAGAATTTAAATGAATTTTATGTTTTCGGGGTAAATATAACTTTTTGAATACAAGAGCTAATGTATCTGTAAAGGACAAAGATGTTAAAAAATTTAATGAAGGATAAATATAGTGTATTTGCAAAAATCTATTACATATATGTAGATAAGCAGGCATGTCGATCTACTTCAGTTGTCTGTTTAAACAGATACTTATACAGACAGTTGTCGCTTGATGTATTTGCTTAAGCAAGCAGCTGCCGATTGACTTGTTTACTTCAGTTGTTTGCTTTAAGCAGGCAACTATCGAGCAACGTGTCTATTTAAGCAAGCAGTTGTCGATTGACGTGCCAGCTTCAGCTTTTTGCTTCAGTTGCTTATTTTTATTTTATCGTTTCTATTAATTATTTTCTCAGTTACTTCAATTATGATTTTATAATGTTACCCTTAAAAAATCATTTCTCAGTTGTTTCAGCTATGATTTTACTATCATCACCCTAATAAATTATTTTAAGTAATACAAATATTAGAATTATGATGAATAAACACAAAATCATAAATTATGTCTTCCTTTTTAAACTAAACAAAATTAAATAATCATTTTAATACATTTTAATGATTATATTTGTGTCAAAAAAGGAGTATTTTTTATAAAAAATAATATAAACAAACAAAAAAGTTCATGTATATTTCATGAAATAATGTAAAAAGTACTATAGGTCACAATAATTATCAATTTAAAATTTAAAAGATATATAAAAAATTTAAATGGTTCTTGAAATTTAATTAATGCTATAAAATTTGGGACAATAAGGTAACATACATTATTTAAAATTTATAAATAACATATTGACTCCACCAAAATGATATAAATTACAACATCAAGAATTTAAAATATTTAAAAACTAAATAAAATTTTGATTGACTCATAAATTTTATATGTGCATCAAAAATTTTACACATTATTTTAAAATAAAATAAATTGTAATATAAGTCACAATAATTAATAAATTAAAAATTTATAAAATATATTTTTAAAAATTTATTAAAATTACATAAACTGAAATTACAAAATAATAACATGTTGGGTCCGTATTAATACGGATTCTCATAATCAGTACAAAGATAAATAAAACCCGTTAATGAACTTGAAGATAGCTACTGAATTAGAAGTTTCAAACACGGTGGCTTTTTAAAAAAGGCAAGTGGACATTAAATATATTTGTGTTTTGTATTTAATGTAAATATAATATTGGTAATAGGAATGGCAGCAGGCAGAAATCTTCAATGAAAGGAAGATATCATGATAGAGTACATGATTGGTTCCCTGCAGCATGCTGAATAATTCCAGTTATAGAAACTGATGGTTGACAGCAATTTCAATGAGAGTTAGGAATGGAGGGAGAACCTATTCCATACTTTAAATCTCCTCCATCCAATCTCTATTACTTGTCCCAATCAACTTCTTTTTTACTCTTACCGTTAGTTTGGTATAATGTATTAGAAAAAAAAAATCTTTTTTGGTATATTTTTCATAAATAAATAATACTAATAAGTATATTCGTGGATGAGTTAACATAAAATGAATAATAATATATCTTGTGTATATTTCATATGGATAAAAGTAGATTGGATGTCAAAATGGATTGGGTACCCATATGTTCAAGAATAAATGGTATGACCCTTTAGAATTCAAGATTCGGATAGAACTCCATTAATATGATAATCATTTGCAGAAATATTTCACATTACTATTTATCTGCATTATATTCAAAGTTAAAGAATAATTCGTCAAAATTTGATATGACTCTGGCCAAGGAATCCACTCAACCCCAGGAAGCAACCAAGGAATCAAAAGTAAGGTCAGATCGAGTTCGAGAGTCCAGTCTCTAATTGGGCAAGATCATGGGTGGGGTCGGAACTAAATTGGCTTTGAATTTTGGGTCTTGGGTCAGGGGATGGGGTTGGGAGTAGATTCCTAGGTCAAGTCATGGATTGGTCTCCAATCAAAGTTGAAAGTTGATACTCAAATCAAAATCAATGTCAATTTTAACTTAAGACCCTCAGATGAATTCAAGAGCGGGTTTTAGAGCCCATGTCGAGGTTTAAAGTAGGGTCTTATGTGGGAGTAAGAACCAAGTCCCAACTTAGGGATTGCAGTTGAAGTTGGATCCGGTGACGTAAAATTCTTCCTATAACTCATGAATTAAGAATTCTCACGACCTTAGCTCTTATTTTGACATTGCGTGAAGGTTTAGATAGATTTATTATTTCTTGTGATGTACCATGTTTAGGTTTGAGTTGTATTTTGATGCAACATGGTAAAGTCATTACCTATGCCTCAAGAAACTTGAAAGTTCATGAGTGGAATTATCTAACTCATGATCTTGAGTTAGCAACTGTGGTCTTCGCGTTGAAGATTTGGTGTCACTATCTCTATAGAGTGCATGTTGACATATTCGCCGATCAAAGAACTTGTAAAATGAGATTAGCCAAAGAGATTTAAACCTAAGGCAAAAGAGGTGGTTGAAACTTCTTAATGACTATGATACGAGTGTGATGTATCACCCTAAAAAAGTTAATGTTATAACCGATGCACTTAGTAGATTGTCTATGGGCAGTGTTTCACATGTTTAGGATGGAAAGAAAGAGTTAATAAAAGAAGTACACCATTTGGCCCAGTTGGGTATATGCGGCTAAGTGGGTCTAATAATGGTGTATTAGTACAAAATGGAGGAAAACTATCTTTAGTAGCGGAGGTCAACGTAAAGAAACACCTGGATCTGACAATGGTCGAGCTGAAGAAATTGACAGTTCATAAGAAGATTGAGGTTTTTTCGCAAGGGGGAAATGGAGTACTTTGTTACTGAGGATGGTTGTGTGTTCCTAATGTTGATGGTCTAAAGGAAAAGATACTAGATGTCTCATAACTCTCGGTATTTTATTCATCCGAGATTCACCAAAATGTATAGAGATTTGAGAGAGGTGAATTGCTAGAATGACATAAATAAAGACATAGCAAGGTATGTGACAAGATGTTTGAATTGCCAACAAATAGAAGTTGAACACCAAAGATCGGGTGGTTTGACCCAAGATATTGAGATCCCCACTTGAAAATGAGAGGAGGTGAATATGGACTTCATCATGGGTTTGTTAAGGACTTAAAAAATAATTTGAATCAATATAGGTGATTATGGATAGAATGACGAAATCAGCCAACATTTTATCAATAAAGACTTCTTATAATGCCGAGGATTATCCTAAGGTTTACATCCAAGAATTGATGATATTGCAAGGGGTTCTATTGTCTATTATTTTGTACTGCAGTGTTTAATTCATTTTTCATTTTGGAAGCCATTCCAAAAGATTCTCGATACCAAGGTGAAGCTAAGCATTGCATTTTATGCTCAAACCGGTGAGCAAGTCGAAATAAGAATCCCAACATTGAAAGATATGTTGAGGGCATGTGTACTTGATTTTAAGGGTTGTTGGGATGATCACCTACCTCTTATTGAATTTTCTTATAATAAAATTTTCACTCAAGTATTGAGATGGCGCCATTTGAAGATTTATATGGTAGAAAATGTAGGTCACTGATGGAATGGTTTGAAGTTGAGGAGATGTTATTGATTGGATATGACTTTATACTTGATGTTATGGAGAAGGAGAGATGTATAAGAGAAAAGCTAAAGGCTGCCAATATTGCAAAGAGCCGTATGCGAATATTAAAAGGAGGGACCTTGAGTTTGATAAAGGGAATCATACGTTTTGGTAAAATTTGGGGCAAGTTGAGTGATAGGCACGTGGTGGTCTTATAAGATCTTAAAATGAATTTGGAAGGTAGACTATGAGTTAGATTTTTCATTGGAGTTTGCCATGATTCATCCAGTGTTTCATGTGTCGATGTTGAGGAAATTCACGCGTAATCCCAACTCCATTGTTCCATTGGAAGATGTGAGGATTAAAGAGAGTTTGACTTATGAAGAGGTACCGGTTGAGGTTTTAGATCAACAAGTGAAGAGATTAAGAAATAAGAAATCATGGTCCGTTAAGATGTTATGGAGGAACTAACAAGCTCTGAATGCTACTTGGAAAGTGGAGGCTAGTATGATGAAATGATATCACTACTTCTTCTCTTCTATTCAAGTTTAAGGTACCTAGATATGAACTATTCCTCCAAAAATCTTACGTTTCAGTTTTTCATGTCATAATACATGCATGCATATTCATGATATTATTTTGAATGATATTTGATGCATAAGTTTGATGATTATATGAAATTGATATTTTAAGTTGCATTTTGCATTCATATTGGATTGTTGGTTGTCTTTCTATTCAATTCATGTTTTCTTTTGACTCATTCGAGGATGAATGATCCCAACCTAGAAAATTTACAATTCAAGTAGCACGTAGTCTAGATAGTTCACCAACATAGTTAGTCACTACCTATTAAAGTCATCAATTCAATATACACTCAGAAATACATATTCACAACCATAATGAACAAATGGATTGCAAGTAATGCAAATGCAATATCAAATATAGTGATATATGTCTATCCTATACATTCTTTGATAGCCTCAGTGGATCATGTATTTGTCAGAATCATTTTCTATTGCAATAATTATATCTGGCCGAAACTATTTTTCATTGAATTTTATCATATCTAGCCGACATCATTTTCCATCAATATTTTTCAAGGCACAGTAGATCTCAATTGATTTTCAAAATCAATGCAAATAACATATACATAGAATGCATGAGTATATAATGAAGTCCACAAACAACCTAGTCAAGTCAACGATCAAGACAATTCACTCAGTAAAGGATTTACATCATTGATAAAGGGCTTCAATTCAAGAATCACATTGATATAGTTAATTACCTTGTGATTTTATTACACCACGTCATCTTATTAGACCATTTCATAGATAAATTCCTCCCATAGTCAAATCTCCGTTACTCTTTAACACACTAGAAGAATATATAAGGTTCAACACCCTCAACTAAGGTTTAGAAATTCAATTGCCTAAAGAAAATCATTACCTACTCTAATACTTTAGCCTTGCTCTTTCATTGGGCTTTTGATTCAACAAAATCTATTTAAATATGAAATCAAGATAAGAATACAAGAACAATGACATATCCAAATCACAATTTTTAAAATCAAACCCAAGTTAGCCCCAAAATTTCATATCAAAGAGTAAGGGTAAAATTAAAAATTAATGAATAATTATATTACTCAACGCATTTCAAAACCAGTGATGAAATTCAATTTGAAAATCAACTCATAATCATCAAATTATTCAAAATTCATGTTCTTGAAGAAATCATAAAATTTAAAGTTCAAAATTAAAAATTAACGGTTGGGATGATGAATTAATTTATGAAAAATGAAGATTATAAGTGATAATCACCTACTCAATGAATTTATCTTGGAAAAGTTCTTTTAAATTACAACTCAAGAATTCTCAAAGTTCAAAAAATAGAATAAGGAGAGAAAACCCCAATTTTAAAAATTAAATTTTTTTCAGATTGATTATTCTCTGTGATTGTAATCATTAGCTCCATAATGCGGAGGTCGCTGGCCAAACCCTTTACAAACACGTCCCTTAACCAGTGATCATGAAGGTCTAACTTGCCCAACCCTCTGCAAACGCGACCCAACTCTTACAAATGCGAAGATTCTGACATGAGTACTCCACGAACGCAGCTCCAGCTGTGCAAACACAAAGGAGGTCACACTAGTTATAAAACTCAATAACATTCAAATAAAATTTTCACTGAAGGGGTCCTTGGAATTCGTTTAGAACTTCGTGCACACAAAATGTTACCCTACTAAATTCGATGCTCCTAACTCAATGAAATCATATGAAATTGAATTTGGAGTCCCCTCAACATGAAATTAGATTAATTCTAACTTAATAAACTTAAGATTCAAAAATATCAAAATGCCCTCGGAACCCCAAAAATTACACTAAAACTCTTCTTAGGACTAAAAATCGCTTTCTAAATCTAACAGAATCATAAAAAAATTTCAATTTGAACATATGAATTCCAAACGTTAATCAAAGTCAAATTTTAATCTAATCTAACTCAAGCTTCCAACTTAAGACCTCAAATTCACTAAACAACTCTAAAACAGAAAACAACGATGCTCTTAGAACAAATTTCACATTCTAGAGTTGATGGAGTTTTATTTCAAGATTTGTAACTCTAACTGATACCAAAAATTATTTTTGAACAATTTAAGCCTTTAAAACTCAAAAACTCTTAAATTTCATAAATTCTCAATAAGTTCAAAAACTAACACAGCAATCTGATCAAATAAGACTCAGAGCAACTATTGAGAGAGAAAAAAGGTAATTTACTAAAAATTTTCAAAAATGATCTTGATGGTCATTGTATCATCCACCATTAAAAATTATATTTGCCCTCAAACATAATATAACAAAAAGTACCTAAAGCCTAAAAAAGATAGGCATATCGGGGCATATCAGATTCCACCTCCCAAGCCAACTCTCCAATTGGTCAACACCGCTGCTAAATCTTTACCAAATAGATTTTCATGGTAATGATCTTATGGACCTTTCTATCTAGAATAGCCACTATTCCGCCTCAAAAGTCAAGTCTGGACCCAACTCTATCGAGTCAAAAAAAAATCACACAAGACTTATCTAGTTTGTATCTATGAAGTACAAAAACATAAAACATAAGGTGTATGGCTGATAAATTAGGTGGAAAGGAAAACTCATTGGCCATCTCCCTTATCCTCTTCAAAATCTCAAACACACCAATGAATCTCAGGTGAATTTGTAACGACCCGACCTAGGGTCCTAGTCGTCACACGGTAAATGAGATACCCGAAGACACCTTACCCAAGTCACCGCAAGTATGCATAGGCATATAACGGAAACATTTGTGGAAGAACAAGGGGAAAAGGACTATGGACCATTTAAACAATGAATCAACATTAAAAAGCAGTGAAATAACTAACATCAATTGTCCATAAGCATATCATTAATACATAGCAAATGGAACCGGTGCGGTTCATTTCCATCAAATAGAAAAGAATCCATAATAAGAGAACATAGAAAGTAAAAGCCTCAAGGGGCAAATATAGACATTGTCCAAAAATAAAGACAAGATAAAAAGAGAAAATGATAGAGTCTCGAATTAAAGGCTTACCATAAATAATAGTATTAGTCTTGAACGTTGAGTACTAGCCACGAGTCGGTGAAGGAATATATGTCCGTACATGGTTAAATCATGTAGGAAAAATATGTATTAGTATGTTTGAATGTACTAAGTATGTGAAATATAATGCATGCATAAAATTGTAATGCCATCATTCTTGAATATAACATATTAGTATACATGAGATAAAAGATACATAAAAGAACTGTGACAACTGTATCTGCAGCCTCTCCCAGTCTCCTAGGAAAAGCATAACACTAAGCTCCTACCTGATTGCACCTTTACTTCCCTGTTGAACCAAGGCACAGCCTGCTCCTCTACCTAGAGTGTGACCACCTCTATTTATCAGAGCTTGGCTCCGACCCTAACTAGAGGTACTAACCCTCTCATTTGAATAATATAGTACCATGATGACCCCAGCTTGAGTGTGTATAGGACATTATTGAAACATTTGGCCAGGATTCCCACAATCATAACAAGACCTCAAAGCAGAGAACAACTATAATAGACTTGATATACTACTGTACCACCTTGACTTGCAGGCCTTTACTACGAACCAAATGAATCCTGACCAAAACCATATGATCCATAAAGACCCCTGACTAGCCGTAAACACCCAAAAAGATGCATGAATTTTCCTCAACACTGAAATAGACCAGTTTCTCTTAGAGAACCTTTGCATGTAGATGAGACACCACAGAACTGGATGGATAAGCAGGCCTTCTTAGGGTCCATAAACTCCTTTCTCTTCAACTATTTTGCCTCTTTGGCGGTGCTCATAACAGACTAAAATGAAGACCCCTCTCTAGCCACCTAGAACATGGCTTGTCTTATAGAATAAGTCAACCCTCTCATAAATTTATGAACCCGCTCTGCTTCATCAAGGAGGATGGTTATAACATGTCAGCATAACTGTAAATAATGAGTCTCATACTTGGTAACTAATAGGATGTCCTACCTTGAGCTCTCAAACTTCAACCATCTCTTCTCCCTCACACTCCAAGACACTGAAGGAGATTCAACTTACAAAGAACACGAATAAATCCTTCACAACTTTCTTACTGGCCCACAAAGTTGAAGAGTGACACAATCTACTCCACGTAACTTGATTAAACTAACGACCTCTTACAACTCACCACGAGCATTCAAAAGCTTATAATCATTCTGGATCTTCCTATCCTAAAACTGAGACGGGTCCATCTTCCTGAAACTCTCATAACGACTCTACTCATCATCGAACATTACAGCTAAAGGCACACCCTGCATCTCAACCACAAGTGATGGATTGATCTCAACTATAGGGACTGATGGTGGCTGCTCCACTTAACCCTAAAATAGAAGTCTATTGCAGCTCAAGAATTGAAACCCCTACTTTGATCTGAGAACCTCCCTGCGTTCTTATGGTATTACCACTCTAAATAAGACTCATCCTCAATAAAGTGTCCCGAAGCAATGGTGTAGCTGCATACTCTGTAGGAACCTGGTCCTCTTTAATATGAACCTCTGTCTTACATAAAGCATCTCTACCACAAGCCCTAACTAGTGCTACACCACGAATATGACCTTGACCCCTGGCTCGACCTCTATCTCTACCCTAAGTTAGGGTTAAAATAGCTACTTTGGGGATTTATTCTCTACCTGAAGTTGCAGCTCTAGTCTTGATCATTTACCAAAAATAATATGTGGCAACTCAACACCCACTCAATAACCATGCATGAGAATAATATAAAGAGAATTTTTTCTAACAATCTTCATAGAATTTTGAAGACAAACAACTAACATCTCTATGTCAATTCTAGAGACTCTACTAGACTAGGCTCATACATATGTGAGACTTATGAACCTAGAGATCTGTTACCATGTTATTACAATTCAGACTTGGGTGTGATGACACTTGTCTTAATTCATCAAGACAAGTCAACCTAATCAATGAAATGAAGTAAAGAAAGAAAAATTTAAAGTGAAAAGTAACAAGCTAACAATATATAAAAACAACGGTTTAAATGCCACAATTCTAAAATTCAACCTATAGACCTGGTGTCACATGTACAAGCTACTAGAATTTACATAGAATAAAAAAAAATATAAGTCTCAATATCGCAGTTCTCAAATAGAACAAAAACACAAGATAAAGAAGCCTGAGGATCCACCAAAAAGACAAGCTACTATCTCTCAAGTAATCCAAAAGCTCGGTCTAAGTAAGTAATGAAGAAGTCAAGAGGATCTGGGCTCACAACCATACAAGTGTAGAAATAAGAGTGAGTACTAACCAATACGATACTCAAAAAATAAAAAGTAAACACAAAGTAAAAAGATAAAGAAACAAATATTTCCCCGACACACAAATTGAACCTCATCAAAACTACAACCTACAAGTAAATCGACCCAACCTAGACAATTCAGAGTTCAAATTGCATGTAGCTCAAATAGTCCACCAACACAATTTATCACTACTTATTAAATTCATCATTCACTAGAGACTCAGAAATATATATTCACAACCAGAATGAAAAATGGATTGGTGGTGACAAAAATGCAACGTCAACTACCATGATGTATGTTTGTATATGATACATAACTATCATGATGTATGTTTGTCTATAATACACATCTGCTGATAATCTGAATTCAAGAACCAATAGATTATATATTTGTCCAAATTTTTTTCATCGACATAATCATATCTAGACGAAATCATTTTTCATCTGCTTTTATCATGATTTATCAGAATCATTTTTCATTGGCATTTTTCAAGAAAAAGTGAATCTTTATATATTTTCAAAACTAATGTGAATAACATATACATAGAATGCATGAGTATGTGATGAAGTTCACAAATAATCCACTCAAGTCAATAATCAAGAAAATTTATTCACTAAAGGATTCACTTCATTCAATTAAGTTCTTCAACTCAAGAATCAATAACTAGTATACCAATGTGGCACCCGATCCAACAACCACAATCATAATTGTAATTACAGTGAATAGTTTACATACTTACAACTGATATATTTATTCATGTTGTCATTTTATTACTCTGCATCATCTTTTAGACCATTTCATGGATAAATTCATCTCATAGTTAAATCTTCATTACTCCCCAATAACACGTAGAAGAAAGTACAAGGTTCAGTATCCTCATTCACATTCCTCAAAGTAATCAGTCAACTACTCCAACACTTTAGCCTTTTCCTTTTGTTAGACCTTTGATTCAACAAAATCTATTAAAATATGGAATCACAATAAGAATACAAAAACAAGGACACCCAAATCATAATTTTTGGAAACTGAATCCCAATCAACCCAAAATTTCATATAAAAAAAAGTACAAACAAAATTGAAAACTAATATATATTTACATTTCCCAAAGCATTTGAAAACCAATAGTGAAAATCAATTCAAAATTAGAGTTGAAAAATCGGCCTATAATCATCAAATCATCCAAAATTCATGTACTTGGAAAATCATAAAAATATGAAGTTCAAAAAATTAAAGGTTGGAATTATGAAATAATTAATAAAAAATGAAGAGTGTGAGCTAAAATCAACTACTCAATGAATTTATCTCGAAAAAGTTCTTTAAAATTGCCACTCAAGAGTTTTCAAACTTTAAAAAAAAAAAAGAAAATAGGGAAAGAAACTTTAATTTTAGAAATTGAAATATGTTCAAGTCTATTGTTCCCGCAAGTGCAATCAGAAGTTCTGTGAACATGGAGGCCACAAACATAATCCTTCGCGAACACAACCCTACCTTGTGATCATGAAGGTCTAACTTCCCCAACCTTTCAAAGACACGACCCAACTCTTGTGAACATGGAGGTTCTAGCTTGAGTACTCCACAAACACGGCTTCAGCTCTATGGATACAAAGGAGGTCTAGCCAGTTATAGAACTCAACATCATTCAAACAAGAATTTCACCAAAAGGGCCCTTGAAATTCATTTGGAATCTCATGCATGTAAATCGTATATGTAACCCTACAAAATTTGACGCTTAAGACTTAATAGAATCATCGGTAGTCATATAGTATATTAAACTTGTGGTCGGTAATCATATAGTGAATATAGTTAGTGCTTATGCGCCTCAAGCAGACCTGGATGAGGAAGTGAAAAATCTCTTTTGGGAGGATTAGATGAGGTGGAGAGAGGGATACCGAACACAAAAAAAAATTGTTAGGGAAGATTTTAGTGGGAATATCCATACAACTTTTAGTGATTTTGACAATGTTCATGGAGGCTTTGGTTTTGACAGAGGAAAAGAGGTGGGATGTCTCTCTTGGATTTTGCTAAAGCCTTTGAGTTGGTTATTACTAACTATGTTTCCAAAAAGGGAAAATCGCTTGATTATATTTTGTTGTACAATAGCTAAGACTCAGATTGATTGGTTACTCTTCTGGAAGGGTGATAGAAACCTTTGTAAGAATTTCAAGGTTATTCAAAGTTAAAATATTTTCACTCAATATAGACTTCTAGTGATGGATTTAGAGATTAAGAGGGATAAGAGGAAGGAGGTTATTTATGCCCAACAGAGGATTGAATGGGGAGGCCTGACTCCTACCTTTTCTTGAGAGATGGGGGAAAAGTTGAGTAGTTTGGGAGCTTGGAGTAGTAGGGAAGATGTAAACATCATATGGGACACTACTACTGGTTGCACTAGAAAAGTAGCTACCGAGGTAGTAGGGATTTCGAGAGGTACCTTTGATGAACGTCAAGGTGATTGGTGGTGGAATTGTAAAGTTTAAGGCAAAGTGAAAGTTAAGAAGATTGCCTATACAAAGTGGTTAGAGTGTATGGATGAGGATGAAGAATGAAGGCTTAAGGATATCTATAAGATGGCAAAGACAGAAGGAAAAACAACAATCAGGAGTGCTAAGAAAGTGGTGTTTGACCACTTGTATGTTGAGCTAGGTAAAAAGGGCGGGAACAAGAGATTGTATAGGCTCACGAAAGAGAGATAGAGAAAAGCTCACGACTTGGACCAAGTGAAGTACATCAAGGATGAGGAGAGTGAGGCATCGGTGGATGAGACTTCCATTAAGCAAAGGTGGAAAGTTTACTTCCATTAATTTAGGTGATTTGGTGTAGTCTGATCATCATCAAGATTTTGGTTACTACAACTGTTTTAGAGTTGAGGAGGCTAGACATTCTATTATTAGGATGAACAGAGGAAGAGCAATCGGACATGATCAGATTCTAGTGGATTTTTGGAAGAGCATGGGTAAGGATGGTATGGAGTGGTTGACTAGGTTGTTCAATGCTATTCTGAAGACTCCTAAGATACCTGATGAATAGAGGAGGAGTGCATGGTTCAATTGTACAAGAATAAGGGTAATATTCAAAATTATAATGATTACAGAGGCATCAAGTTGTTGAGTCACATTATGAAGGTTTGAGAGAGAGTAATGGAGGTAATGGTAAGAAGAAGAGTATCTATTTCAGAAAATCAATTTGATATGTCGGGTGATTGACTACTGAACCAATTCATCTTGTTTCGAAGACTAGTTGAGAAATATAGGGAAAGAAAAAGGGACCTTCATATGGTATTCACTGATCTTGAGAAGGCCAATGATAGAGTTCTGAGGAATGGACTATGGAGGTGTCTAAAGAAGAAAGGTGTTCTAGTGGTGTATAGCAAGGTAATAAAGGACATGTATGATGGAGCTAAAACTCGGATAAGGATGGTCGGAGAGACTTAGGGAATTTTCCTGTTGAGATGGGACTTCCATCAAAGATCTGTGCTAAGTCCTTTTCTTTTTACCTTAGTGATGGATGAGCTGAGATGGTCTATTCAGGAGGAGGTGCCATAGTGTATGCTATTTGCGGATGATATAGTACTAATTGATGAGACTCAAAATAAAGTAAATGATAGGTTGGAAGTGTAAAGACATACTTTGGATCCAAATAGTTCAAATTGAGCAGGACTAAAACATAATACTTGAAATGCAAATGCAATATTGTATAAGATTAAGCGAACATTTAAGTGAAGTTTGTCACTCAACCTATTCCTAAGGAGGAAACTTTAAATATCTTGGGTCCATCATCCAAGGTATTGGTGACATCGATGATGATATCACACATCATATTGGGACAAAATGGAAGAGGTGGAGGTTTGCCTCTAGAGTATTGTGTGATAAAAAGATACCACCTAAATTTAAAGGTAAGTTTTACAAAATTGTGGTTAGACCATTGTTTTATTGGGTGCAATGCTGGTTAGTCAAAAGCTCACATATCCAGAAGGTGCAGGGTGCAGAGGTGAGCACGTTAAGGTTGATGTGTGGATATACCAGGGTCGCTAAGATTAGGAATGAGACTACCCGAAAGAAGTTAGGGATGACCTGTATAGCTGTCAGATGAGGAAAGCAAGACTGCGATGGTTTGGGCATGTGCAAAGAAGAAGTATCGATTCTCCTGTTAGGAGGTGCAAGAGGTTGGATAGGGGTTATGCAAAGGGGTAGAGGTAAACCAAAAAAGTATTGGGGGAGGTGAATAGACAGGATATGACGAAATTTTATCTCACCAAGGACATGACCTTAGGTAGAAAGTAGTGGAGGTCACGTATTAGGGTAGAAGACTAATAGGCTAGTAGGGGTAGGATGATGTCTAGCCTTGTGATATAGTAGGTTAGTAGAATTAGTCGTATCTTTATATTTTTTGTTGTCATTGTCTGCCTTATATTTGTTACTTTTATTATATTTATATACTATCATTTGTTTTCCACTTTAGTTGTTTTTCTTTTTTCTTTTGTTTTTCCTTTTTTTCATATCTAG